>JAYMSF010001968.1:0-11014 GCA_036897335.1 Silene vulgaris
CCGCAAATAACCGTTTAAAGTGGTTAACCGAACCGTTTATAACCGTTAGAAACGGTGCGGTTTAGGTTCGGTGTTTTGCCAAACCGAATGAAACATGCGGTTCGGTGAACCGAACCGTGAATGAACACCCCTACTGGTTACCATACTCACCAATTTATATTGGACACGTAGACCAATTTTTGAACACCCGTGTTCTACATTGACCGTGTCATAAGATCCTCGATTTAGGGAAAAAAAAGGGGATTTAAATCCATAGTCGCGAATTAATGGTCCGTCAGAGTAAGTTTGTGAAAAAATATCAAGACCGACTAGTTTTGGCAAAATTAGTTACCTGGATGCTGATGTAGCATTTCCACTCATCATCTTCCTTCCAACTCATTTCAATCTTTCTTCCTCCTTTCTTTCTATCTTTTTCCCTCTTTCTCCCCTGCATTACCATCACCATCACCATCATCAATCAATCATCGTGAAGAGCACCTTTGCGAATTATTCATCAGTTTCCCTGATTTTACGGCGTGATTTAAGGGGGTGTTATACCCTCTATTATTCATCCCCTTTCTGGGTAGTTTTGGTATATATCTTATACTCTTACTATTTTTTCCCTCTTTTAATTTTTTGTGGGTTTATCGTATCTTGCTTAAATTCATATACCCTTTTGATTTATTTATTCAATTGTATTGAATTGAATTGTCTATCTAACTTTGGTTTATCTTATTGGTGTATTGCTGAATTATTTATTTATTCTTCCCCTTTTGTTGATTTTCGTAATTAGGGTTTAGTTAATTGTGGAATTTGTGTTTAGGGTTTAATCAAAGTGTGTAGCTTTTGTTGGAATGGGGATGATGCGGTGAGGTGAGGTTTTTGCAAGCTTAAGTGTTTTAGGTGAATTGATGTATTGTATGTACGGTACGTGATTGTGATCTCGGTGTTTTCGGGGACGTAGACTCGTAAAATTGGTGGATTGAATTGATCAAGTTTTGGTTTCAGTGAGTAGTGATGATGCATATGTTTTTGACTTTTTGTGTCTGGTATTTAAATACTCCCTTCGAGTCTCTAAGATCGGCCCATTTGATTGGGGATACTTATTTAGGAAAGTGAGTGATTAGTGGATTTACAAATAAAAGATGTATTATGAAGAATCCATTAAGGTGGGGGTTCTATCTATGGTAATTGTTATCAATCCGTAAGTGGTCTCGTTGGATTTCCATTTGATTCAGCATTAAAGTAGTGTTTCTTAACTTCTATTACAGAACATACATCAGTGAATGAGGGGCGTCACCATTAGATTGAGACTATGCAATGAAATGATAGGAAAAACGTTGATGTTTTACCAACATCAAAGATGCCTAGAATTGAAATTGGGAAGTTGAAAGAATATGTCAAAACTTGAAATGGGGAAATTTCAGAAATTAGAGGAAGTATCAGCTACACTGTCGAGAATGTATAAAACAGACTGGTAGAGGTTCAGGGGATATTAATGAAGTTCCTTAGGAGGAGAGGTAGTTGTATATAATACTTGACTGTATCTTTAGAGGTGCTACCGTGGTAGTATGTTAAGTCATACTTGTTAGAAGACTCGGTTTTTTATATCATTTTGAATTGGAGAAACAAGTTTGACTCTTGTGTGATAAGAATTTGGTTGGAGATGAATGGCTGGATGGCTGCAGTGCGTCTTACAAGATTAGGTTTTCTGCTTAAATCCATACCCGTAAGGCCGTAACAGCTGACTTTGAGTAGAGCATGCAATAAGAAGTGAGCCGATGCTGGAATTTTCCAGTTACCTATTTTTTTCTTCTGTAATTCTTATAGTTCACTGGAAGAGATTGACATCCAAGATCTTCTATTGCGATTGTTTAATGTGCCCCACCCTATGCTCAATTCTGAGTGATTGAACTTCCTTTATGCCGGCTGTAAAAAAAAAAATATATATCTCTCTTAGCTAACCTTTTGTCAATCACACTTTCCACATTTATTGTTGGTTGTCATTTCGATGGGGGAGAAGTTCAGAATGCAACAACATTCAAGTTACTAACCAAAATGGTTTATGTGTGATAAATGGAAGTAGATTTTAGGACCATTGAGGGATAGAAGAATCTCTTTATTGATTTAAATGATTGTAGTTCAGGTATGTAGGGAGTTTATGCCCGTCCCTTAAGATTAACTTATAAATGCGTATGATATCAGAGTACTTGTAGTCTTATTGTACTTGGACAACATGTGGAAACTTGTTTCCTTATCCAAAGTACTATAACTAATACTTACGATGTCTCTTTCATTAGAGTTAATGGGTCTCTTGACTTTCCATAATTCCTTGGCCCTTGCACTATTTTGCATAATTTTTTATCCAGTAAAATGGATGAAAAAGATTGCGAGGCCGTGTTAAGTGTAAGAAATGGATGTCATGTGAGAACTGAAGTACTAACTAAATGTCTTTTCAGCTTACTGGTTTCTTGTTTCCACAGTGACAGTTACCTATTTCTGTATTTGTGTTCCTTAAAGTCTACTGATGGAGAACTTGTGTCTGAAAAAGTAGTGGTAGACTCGTGTTACTACTGAGCACAAGGGTCTTGTTGGGTTGGTATTCATGTGTGAAATTGATAGCCATTACCATATATTGAATCTTCTTCTTACTGAATACTTCAAGATGTATTTTTATTTGTAAAAAAGCACTTTCTTTTGACGGATAAGTCAAGTAAACACATTGCTCAAGATGCTTTGCTCTTGTTTTGTTTGAAGGAGAATGTCCCCAAGATTCAGGCTACAGTTCAGATTTGTTATTCTCCTGCTGTGGATAGTTAGATGAGGACGCGGTACATCTAAAGGATTTTGTATTATTTTGATAAATATCGACCATGGGATTTTTATAGTATTTTTAAAAGGTACTCCCTCCCTTCAAATCCAACACTCACATATTCTTTTTTGGTTCATTCAAATCCAACACTCACATTTCCTCTTTGGTAAATTTTAATGACAACTTTGTCCTCACTGGGTTGTTTATTTTACAAAAAATGCCATCACATGGCCCACTTCCTTTTGACTCATTGGTTGTTTATTTCCACTTGTTGTACTTTTAATAGTTTTTAATTACCACCTAAAAAAAAAGCAAATGTGAGTGTTGGATGTGAAGGGAGGAAGTATTTATTAGGATAGTAAGTAAGCCGAAATTCACTATTGTCTAGCTTTTGGGGTAATATGGACTTGGCAAGGGTCTTTTAGACGCTTGAGTGATGTGGTAGTAGTACTAGTAGAGCTTAAAAAGGTACTCGCGTATTTTGACAATTGTAATTAAATGGACCAAATGGAGTGACGATTAACTATATTAGGCTATTATCTTAGGACAATTAACTAATTTAATAGTTTGCACGGAGGTGCTGTGAAAAAAATATGCGACATTCTAGTTATGCAATTTGTGGGCAACCGCGGAAAAAATATGCAACATACACTACAGACCTACAGTTATGCAACTTGTGGGCAACTGTCATGTTTTATATGTTAATACTTCGCGTTTCGCTTCATTCTTTCAACTTTCTGTTGGGCAGCTCTCTAGATCTTGTGGGGATGCTGAAAATGAAGGAATTGGCTAAGCATGACACAGATGTTGAACCACCTATGAGAGATGATAGTGAATATGAAAAATTGGTGACATCTGATTTAGATGTGAAGCCTGTCGCTGAGATATTGCACCCTCAGGCTGAAACAAGACTAAAACCCTTCATCTGGTGGATCAAAATTTTGCTATCTTGCGTTGGTGTTGTAGCATTTGTTCTCATATTACTGAAATGGGGAGTCCCATTTCTTTTTGAAAAGGTATGTGGTTCTTTTTTTTGAAGTTCATTCTAAATTTTTCCTGTTGTGTTGTCACGCAGTTTCTGCATGAAGTACTGTTTTCTCAGATTGATATAATGATCTGGATTGGAAAGAAAAAAAAGACTGAGAGATCAGAAACTTTGGCCTTATAAGGTCCTTTTCCCCATTCTGGAGTAGTCTTATTGAAATGGCCTCATGTGGGCTGCATATATTAGCTAATTAGCCTACTGAATTGCATCAAAGTCAGGCCACTGGAGATTTGTATGCTGTTGTGTGGTGTTGTTGGTGCAATAAAGATGGTTTTAGGGCTCATAGATTAAGTATCCAGTTATATTTTGAGCGTGTTCTTTATCCATGATTCCATGTCGGATGACACTGTTAAGCACGTTTTGAGAACTATATTACCAGTTTACAGTTTGGAACTGTTTCTCAAAGAAGCTAATAAAATGAGTATGTGAGTGGTAGTGACTATTGACTAATGGGTATCGGATCCGTAATCTAAAGAATGCTACTTGAGGCCACGAGATAGTTTGGTCAGGAGAAGGAACACACCACCTTATGATATACAACTAAAATTATCTAAGAGGGTTACTTACTTGAATTTTACTATATAAGGGGGATCTGTACCTTTTGAGTTGGGAATGATAAAATTATCTTGCAATGCTCCGTCTTATGAAAAATCTCATTTCGTCTAATTAAAAGCTTAACGGAACAGTATCTGTGTAGCACTCACATCTTATCTCTAGAGCTCTTATCTATCGTACAGTTTATTACTTCAGCATTGAATTTGTCTCTCCTATAAATATCTGAAAAGCATATATATTCTACATCTACGCTCTTCTACGTTGTACATAGGCTTGTGAATTTATGATTTACCATTAAGGTAAGCAAAATGACTGCTGCGGCCATAGTTGAGGGAAATAATGTGTCAATTGTCGTATTTTTTACAATATGCGAGCAGGGTATATTTCCCTCAGGTTTTCGCATTTTTTTATCTGCAGATTCTTATCCCTATGATGCAATGGGAAGCCACTGCCTTTGGCCGTCCAGTTCTTGCCATAGTGCTGATTGCTTCCATGGCATTATTTCCTGTACTTTTGCTGCCTTCTGGTCCTTCCATGTGGCTCGCAGGCATGATCTTTGGCTATGGTCTTGGCTTTGTGATAATAATGGTTGGTACAACTATTGGAATGGTTCTTCCCTATTTAGTTGGACTGTTATTCCGGGATAAAATCCATGTAAGCTGCTGGCTAAGTTTGCTGATCTATGATATTTATCTTATTTTCTCCGTAAATAGTCGCATGTTGTGAGTTTTTCAGCTATGGTTGCAAAGATGGCCGGACAAAGCTGCCGTGCTTAAACTGGCTGCAGAAGGTGGTTGGTTTCATCAGTTTCGTGTCGTCGCGCTCTTTAGGGTTTCACCATTCCCATATACTATCTTCAACTATGCAGTAGTCGTGACAAATATGAGATTTTGGCCTTATCTTTGCGGTTCAGTCGCAGGAATGGTACCAGAATCTTTTCTTTACATCTACACGTAAGTTTGTTGAACTTGGAAATGCATAAACTGCTTGGATGTTACATATAAGTGATATCATATATATATTAGATCAACTTTATTGCAGTTGTGTTCATCTTTGTTAGTAAATCAAATTTTGTTTTCATTACACCTACATCACATGACATTGAGTTTGTGATTAGCTTCGGAGTATTACCTAATTTACACTAGGCAGAGCTTATTTGATTTAAAGTTTTAAACTGATTTAATATTATTCGTTTTTCCTGCATTGCGGCTTGTGTACTACTGAGTAGAATACAAACATGAACCTTTTTACCTATTCAAGACCCTTGATCGTATGCTAATCTTTACCAATGGTTCTGGACCCTTTCAAGTATGCTAGTTTAGGTCACTCCAGCTTTGCTGCAAGTGTCGACACAGTGGTGGAGTATCGGACACTACTCTATTTTTGTGAAAATTCATGCTTGGGTGTTTGGCCTGAAATGAAGTATCGGACACGTACGATGCATCAAATGTAAAGTATGGAAGTAACAGTGATGCTAATAATTTAGAACTAAAAATGTGTGAGAGATGTGAGTTGGCTGGCTAAAGAGGCCAGCTTACTAAAATTTTATTTATTTTATGAAATTCAGGTCGCGACACCTTAGGCTGAATAATGTCTTTTTTATTTATTTGTTAGCTATTCGAAACTCGAAAGTGATATAAAAACATTATTTGCAGTGGCCGGTTAATCAGGACATTTGCTAAAGTCCAGTATGGGAATCATCATCTAACTTGGGTGGAGATTGTCTACAATGTCATCTCCTTAATTGTTGCGATAATTACCGTTGTTCTCTTCACCATATACACGAAGAGAGCATTAGAGGAACTTAAGACGGCAGACGCCAAAGAGACCACAGAAGACATTCTTACGGAGCATGATACTCGGATTCAGATGGAGGAGCTCCCGCTTGAGAGACAACCCGTCATAGCTTCTTAATTATTATGCTCATCGAAGTAGGTTTTAGAGCTGTAAATAGGTTGTTTGATATATTGCTCTATTATTAGCCGGCAGAGAGCATAGAAATGTTTGTAGTTTGTACCGGGTATTTCATAACGGTGTATCAATGTGTAAAACCTTGTACACACAAGCTCGAAGAGATTACTGAAATAATAAAAATAACACAGTTTCTGGTGATTCATGTCCAAATTGATCGGTTTGTTTATTTATAACCTGAGACAGAAGCGGAAATAAACAGCACAATCTGTTTATTTATCTAAATCGAGACCGATCAAAATAAATTTGGCCAAAATAATAATGATCTAAATCGAAACGAGCCCTTTAATTAGATAAGCAGCAGAATCTAGTAAGCTGCATCCACTTTGGGTTTAAGTTATGTACAAATCCACAATTAACTTTAAAGCAAGCTTACAGCCTGCTTTTCTCACTGCATAACTGTACACAACAACCTGCCAAATGTTGTCTCCTGTATCGAGAAATCCACGAGGGATGTCAGGTTTGGTCGTTTGCTTTAGATGATTCCCTAGCCGTCTGAGGAGTATGAGATCCTTCAATGCAAATGGTTGTCTGATCTGGGGCGGGAACAATATCCCGCGATTCTGAAGCTGAGTTTTGCATCTCAATTTTATTAAACCCGAAGAAGTTCTTACCGTGCCCTGATCTTTCCCTTACGTCTTCTAACCAGTTCTCGACTGATTCATGGGCTATTGGCCCCAAAATACCTTGCTTAAACATGCTTCCCATCTACACAATATAATTAACAGTGTGAGAAACAAGCACTGTAGGCCGAGTAGATTATTTGGATGCTTAGGGACATGCTACTCGGTTTCTCACCTGGGTGACAATTGTGTACAGCGGCAATGTACTGTAACTACAGAGAACTTGGACGACCAACCTGCATTATTTGACAGCAAATAGAGTGAAAGCTTCTCATATTCGTAAAAAGCAGGATTACAGATCACTCGCTAATTAGTAATTACTATCGGAAGATAAGGAATCAGGGAAGCATGGTTACTACTTACCCAACTATAAGCCTGGGAACGATGAAGCTTACTTTGTCGAGAATACATGAATGTATACCATATGTTAACTGCACAATATTATTTGCATAATTATCAATCAACAAAGGATGATCTTAAACACGACCTGTAGTCGAAATGTGACGGAGGAATATTTGTTTTCAGTTTTGCTTACCAAGACCCAGAAGAAAAATGCAATCTCAAACGAGTTCTGAAACAAGATGAAGTGTATCAAATACAGAACAATGTTGGGTCGTTCAAACCAGAAATGCTTGTCGGATGGCTTCACCCACGGCTCTTTCACGTTCTGGGCTTCTTGTGATATCTGCACATCGTTCTTTCCCTTCTTTTTCTCCTCAATCTCTTGAGCCAAGCTCATAATGATGTGTTCAAGTTTAGTACCGACAAGAAGCAGAAGCTGTTCACCCATTTCAGATCAGCATTACAAAAAAGTCAAGCCGGAGAATATAACCGTTTCTTAATCATAACCTCAAAGGTAGTATCTAGCAGAATGTACTTACAATCAGTGGCAGAAATGATAACCAGAAATATACATGCCTTCCTGCACATCATCAAATATTACGTAATTCAATTAAACTTCTAGCCAGAAGTCGGAAAGAAGAGGTCATGAACTGCAGCACGTTTTGTTCGAGAAAAACATTCTACCTTCTAGGTTAACCAGCAGAAAGAGCACAACAAACATCCACAACCACCAGCTACACAAAAAAACAGTATTTCTTTGTCAAAAACAGCAAACAAATCGTTTTCATTTATCGTAATAAAGAGAGGAATCTGAAGGAGTTACGAACCTAATGCCAACAACTTTCTTGAACTCATATTCCAAAGTCCTTAACATGTATTTATGGAAGTCAAAACTTAGATTTGCAGGACAGTGTGTCTGAAGAAAGGAGTAATTGCATCAGATTCATACTGTAATGAGCGAATTTAGCGAAAAGTAGTACACATTTAGACAGTAAACTTGTTACCATGATGAATCCATGCCTCAATGCAATGTAGTCTGATTTGGTGACAGAGCCGTAGAATTGTTTGAGAAACGAAACCTGCCAAGTTATAAAAATTAACGCTAAATCGACTGAAGTCATCTCTATAATGGAGTCGAGTATGAGTAACATAGATTGTGAACTTCATTAATTAATCTCACCATAACACCCACTACAGTTGAGTGTCCTCTCCGTTGCTTGAAGAATTCATAAAGATGTCGAGCGTGAATTTGATGAACCCTGTTTGATTCTTAACAGAAGAAACTTCTTTTTCGTTAGAGCGATTACTTAACATCCGAAATAACCAAACCAGATACAATCACATACGAGTAGTTAATAAAATGGTTAACTCACTTTGATCTCCATTCTGTGCTTTAGAGGCTTCACGTTTTAGCGATTCCTCCCAATGCTTCCACCTACGTACCTTCATTCCCGCAAGGATCATGGTTGTTGCATTGAAGACGACAAAAACAACGGCTAATACAAATATAAGTATGTGTAGTTGATGTAATGCTTCCAAAGACATAAATTGAGCCATTCCCTGCCAAACCAAAAAAATCATTCAAGTTTCGGTTACATAAAACAATATTCAAGTTTCCCGAATCATTCCATGTTATGTTAAAGACGCCAAAGTTTGGGGTCTAGCCGTCTAGGATGGATAGGCATGACTATACCTTTTGTTTACAATGATGGTCGTCGACAGCCTCAGATAAAAGGTGTCGTTTACTCCATGAAGGCTTGGCAGCAAAATGAGTATCAGTACTGCTCTCATGATCAGGATGAGTTTCCCTTTTACATGGTAGCATATAATTTATAAGATGCGCCGGAATACACATATTGCTGATCATTCCTTGGAAGACGGTGAGCAGTAAAGAGATGAATCCCAAAAGCATCAACTCTGCATATATCATAGGAATCGCTTTAGAAAATTTTATACTCCGTATTAAACTTAAAATGCCAATTTGAACAATACACCTTCCCGGCTTCTCTACATTTGCGCTTAGCAAATTTTTACTAAGAACTATTCTTGCTTGTGACAAAAACGTACTTGGCGAAAATAAAAAAAACACAGCTAGAATAGGCAGTAAATTGAACAGTATAGCTAACCTGCTTGTATTTTTTGCAAGGCCTGAAAAAGTGACTGCTGATCCTTTCTTACCAAGCACTAGAATTCAGGAAAAAAAAACACTAAGATTAATGGCATAAAAAGGTTTAATTTATGTTCGAGTTGTGTCTCTTGAAATGGATTGGAGTCGATTTGATCCACTCCGATCTTTGGTTTGGTGTATGTTCGAAAGGGGTTGGATAGCAAATGGATTCTAACCTTACCCTAATCAGTATCATACCCATTTTTCCCCTTAAGTTTCAAACTCCATTCCTCGATCCTACAAAATGTAAGGAGGTACGTATTTAAAACTCGTACCTCTATGGTATCATATTCTAATGTATTCACTTCTTTCAATCAGAACTAAACGGTCCCTTTGACCTTGCTTAGCTACCCAAACAAATGAAATCGTCTCATACGACCAAATTAAATGCCTCTCCTTCCTTTCCCTCCAAATTCCTTTATCCAAACAAGGCTGGCCTTAAAGAGGTCATCAAACGATTTGATTCGCGTGCAATCATCAATAATGGGAACTCTCACTGAATTAACCGAAATCTTAATAAAATTTCGAAAATTGCTCCAATTGCCAACAACACAAACATTTCCATGCGTAATCAAACATGTTCCTCTGTATAACGACAACCTACAAACTACTCCGATGCTAAACCTTATACTCCCTTTGTCACGATCATTTGTCTACCTTTTGTATTGGCACGAAGACCAAGGAAAAAGGAGGGGACCATTATCCATTTGTGGATACTGTTATTGAATGACAAGTGGACCCTTCAAAATTATTCCAAATATAGAAACGTAAACAAATGAATGAGACACACAAATATGGAATAGGTAAACAGATGACTGGAACGAAGGGAGTAATAACGATGAAGAGCATGGTAATTGGTAAAGGCAGCGAAATAACTATATTGAATATATGAAAAATATGAACTTATCATCCAACAAAATCGATCAGGGCAAATGCATATACAAAAATACCTTGCCAAGGCGATGAAGGCCTCGCTCGACAGCGAGAGAAATGGCGACAATAATGAAACAAACAACAGCAACAATCCATGTAGGAGTGAACTCCAAGGAGTTGGTGTCTTCTCCCATGTTGAGCAAAATTTGATGGCGGTCCGAAAATGGCAAAGTGTTTAGCCATTGGAGCAAACTTGTAATCAAATAAAAAAGACAGGTTTGGGGTAAAGAATATTCAATGGAGAAAGAAGTTTAAAGGGGCAACTAACGGTAAAGAATCCAAGAGAAAGTTTGACTGTCAAGGAACCCTCCCTTCATGCACAAGCCAACTTACTCATCACTATAAATCGATAACCACTTTGGCACATATTTCCATGCGAACTATTCTTAAATCTGTGCAAATTACAAGGGCGGAATCAATAGTTTACAGTTGATTTATTTCTCCCTCATAAAACAAATCAAGTGTACTATTCTCTGGGACATATAGAGTACTGTTTTAAAATTTGTTATTATAAATAAATGTAAATACTAACTGATGCAGGAGCAAACTCGAAAATGGAAGTTGGTTATTTCCAAATCCTAGTTGCT
>JAYMSF010001969.1:0-11012 GCA_036897335.1 Silene vulgaris
TATTTCTGTTGTTTCCTTTTGATGTTAACCTTAATGGCTTAATACCTCATTCAACATTGGCCCAGCTTACCAGAATACCAGCCGTTTCTGTAAATTTCCCCTCCTAAAAACATGTTTTTTCGAAGCAGATGGAGTATATGTCTGCCTCTGGTATGCTTGTGGATGGGTATGAATCCATATGATTGAGATTTTCCTTTTCTGCCTTTGATTGTTGTCTGGTCATTTGTCACCAGTTGATCATGTTAACCTACTTTTAATGCTGTATCATGTGAATGCTAACTTACTTCATAAGCTAACTGCATAGCAAACTTGTTGGATCTACCCTTACTAAACTCTAACCCGATTGCAGGCTCCTCGGCAGACTAATGACTATGATTGTGGCCTTTTTGTATTGTACTACATTGAGCGGTTCATTAAAGATGCACCTGAAAAGATGAGAGACGAATATTTATCTATGGTAAGATTCCTTAGTATCAAACACGAGTATATTTTGTTGCGGCCCCCCTCCCGAGTTTAAATATAAAAGTAACAAAAAAACGAACTTCATTTGAATTTGTTTTGGTCAGCTTCACAATATTGTATCTGTGTTAGTATTATATGGTAGTGCCAATGGACTATGCATAGAGAATCTATCAAGGGTCAACATTCACTCGTAAAAATATAAATTATAAAGTGCAATAAATCAAGTCCATCTTATCTCTATTCTCTAATACTTTGTTTGTGGACCCTTTTGGGTTATTTTTTTACCCCAGTTTGGAAAGAAGTGGTTTAAAGCTCAAGACGCCTCAAGTTTAAGAAGCAGAATTAAAAACATTCTCCTGGATGAATTTCGAAAGATACCAACAGATGATAATTCCTTATGGGAACCTGTGTGCTTGCCTTCGCCTGTTACGAGAGCAAAAGCGGTGCACCTCGCTGGCATGTGATGATAGCACAAGTCTCTCGTTGGTTTACTGACTGCTTCAAATGGAGTTTGTCTGATGTATAGAACTAGTGAAGGCAAACAATGCAGGAGCCGCACATATAATTCCCAATAGTCAAATGTAGCCGTCGCTGAAAATGGTATGAAGTCTTTTCAATGAACTTGTTATCCCTAATCCCTTTGACGATGACGATGAGGCTATCGATAGGTTTAACTAGTTCTAAGGTTTTCATAACCGGTGTATAGTATGGGAAAGGTTTCATGGAGGGAGGTTATGGGGGATAATTTTTGTAAAGAGAAAGCTTCAGCAGTTAGATTTTTCTTGCAGTTTTGTTGAGAGAATATTTGGCAAGAAGCAATTTAGTTCCCTTCGCTTCAACGAGATTCATTCAAAATGATTAACCGGTGTCCCCTTGTGGTATCAGCTACAAATGAAATGCTGAAACGGGTATACTTCTGGTTTGCAACCATTTTTAATTTTAATCTGACTTGAGGCCCCTGAATTAGTTATTCTCCGGTGTTGCCAGCACCGGAACCTTATTCCACAAATTCTTTCCCGAAGATTTTCAAATGCTTTCTTAACCGCTGGAACCTCCAAATAATATGTATAAGATTTACCGTCTCTTAACCATTTTCCGTAATTTACCAATGATGTAAGTTTCCTACTTCGTAGAAGTTTGCAAGAGGAGTGCATTGAGAGTTGGGAACGTGATTTTAAGCCGGTGAAGGGAGAATGACAAGAGTAGCCTCTCTTCACACCATTTTTTTCCCTTTAGGGAACGATGATAGTTCTGTGACTGCTGTAGGGTGGTACTGCTATTATATACTCCGTACATAATTCTCTATCCGTTGTGTAGTGTATGGCAGCACGTGAGAGGTAGATATTAAAACTCGATATCATTCAGTGACGTCCCATCAGTTCCTATTTTTCCATAAGAAAGATGGCCCTTCTGTGTTAAAAAGCTCTTGAAGGTTTTTCTTAACCAAATAATTAGTCATCCACCCGCCAGTCGCCAACCCACCACAATCAAGCCTGAAATTTGTTGATGTTAAGGCTACAAATCTACAATACACACTCCAGGGCACGGTGGAGAATGTCTTTTGAAAACTTTTGAAATATGCCCTAATGATTGGACAAAGGGATGACTGAGACTAGGGATGGCAATGTCACCCTGACCCTGTGGATATCCATCCACCCGAAATTAAATGGGTGGGATATGGGTGGCGATTTTTCTTTGAATTTAGGGTGGGATATGGATATGGGTTAATTTAGGGTGGGATATGGATCATACTCTTTCACCCGTTTATCACCCGGTGGATATCCAAAATTAATAAATATTTTGAATAAAAAAAACACTCCCTTCATATCTTATTCTTCTTTCCTTATTCCATTTTTGTCTATATCTTTTTGTTCTTACCCTTTTTATTTTTCCTTTATTTAGCAAACATTTAATATGTTGATTAATTATCTTAGTTGCTAATTGTGCAAATTCTACCTCACTGGTGCTTGTGTGTCATACGGAGTATGTTTAAGTGTTGATATAAGTAAAAAAGAAGGGTTTTATCTACTCCATACTTTATTACCATGTACGGGGGAACGAAGTCGTAAAAGTAAAAGAAAAGGGTGAGAAAAATATATATAAGCATCTCAATTTTTATTTTTTTCGATATATTGCCCCTAAATTTTACAAGTGTGAAAATATCCAACGGGTGCCCGCTTCACCCGATGGATATGGATATGGATGGATAAAAAAAAATTAAATGGATAAGGGTGGGATATGGATGACTATAAATTAAATGGATATGGATATGGATATGGCTTCCCCCCATCCATATCCCACCCATTGTCATCCCTAACTGAGACTATTAGCTGCACCAGCTACACCGTAAGCTTTGATTCCCGACTTATTTTCGGTTTTAAAATTACGGAAATCAGCTTCAATCGACTAGCTTGATAACCACCATTTTTTATCAGTACAAATCTTAAGCTAACCAGTGGGTACTAACCAGTGACTACTAAGTACTAACTGCATCAGCTGGACACGGTTTTTCCAAGCCGCAGTGGCGAAAGCATTGGTAGAATTTGCCAAGTCATCATAAGGGATTAAGGGTGCACATTAGCCGTGTTGATTGTAGTTTTTCCAATATCAGTCAACAAAGCTGTCTTCTGTGGTAAAGATACGGTGTTGGAAAAAGTATTATACGACTAAGCTAGGCTAGCCACCGATTTTGAACCAAGAGTGTTTGTATTTAGGTTGACAATCTCAACTCATTTTATCACGCGTACAATCAGAATGATTTTCGAGGACACAGTGATAGAGCTAGACCAGACGTTGGTTCATTGGTACAACAATGGGTCATGCGAACAAAGTGTAACGTGTATCGAAGACTAAAGCAGTATCTCAAGACCGAATGAACCGCCCTAATTGCGGTGCAAAATAAATGGTTTTCGAGATTACAGAGTCTCGGAAAAAAAAATCGGTAAATCACGCAAACAGTTCCTAACGTTAGATAAAGCGGCCAAACAAAATTAGAGGAGGAAAAGTGGACGTTTGAGGGTGCCAATATGCGATAAACCAATCCCGAGCGAAAATCGGATAATCTTAAACAATGGATTAATACTAGTTCTTTAGGTTGAAGTTGAATAGGGTAACTTCCTACACCACGCCGGACACGTGGTAGAAAAACCGATAGAAAATTGAACGTGACCCGGTACGACTTCCCGAACGGGCCACATTGCAATGTGTAATAAACAGTTTTCGGGATTCCGGAACAAAAAATTCCTTAAATCACACACTGACACACGGTTCCTAACCTCAAATAAAGCGTCCACACAAACTTTGAGGAGCAACAGATGACGATTTAGTGTGCCGTTATGCGATAAATCAGTCCCGAGTGAAAATCGATTAATCCAAAACAACGGATTAATACTTGTTATTTGAACAGAAATTGAATAGGGTAACTTCTTATGCGCCCCGGACACATGGCAGAAAAACCAATAGAAAAATAAACGTGACCCGGTAGACCTTATGAACGGGCCAAATTAAAGTGTATAATAAACAGTTTTTGAGATTTCCGGAACAAAAATTTCTGTAAATCACACGGATGATTCTTGACGTAAATAAATCGTCCACACACAAACTTTGAGAAGAAACAGAGGACGCTTGAGGGTGCCGATATGCGACAAACCAATCTCAGGCGAAATTAGCGTAATCCTGAAAAATGGATTAATATATGTTATTTAAGCTGAAATTTAATAGGATAACTTCTTGTGCGACCCCGGACAAATGGTAGAAATACCGGGAAAAACTAAACGTGGTTCGATACGTACTCCTGAACAGACCAACTTTGGGCTGAAATTGAATAGGCTAACTTTCTACGACCATGGAGACATGGTAGGAAAACCGAGAAAAAAAATAAGTGTGTCCTTGTACGACCTCACAAACGGCCATGTAGTGTATAATACACGATTTTCGAGATTTCAATGTCCCGGAACAAAAATGTCCGTAAATCATACGAACGGTTCCTTAAGTCAGATAAAGCGGGCCACACAAGGTTGTAGGAGCAACAGAGGACATTTGAGGGTGCCGGTATGCGATAAATCAGTTCCGGATGAAAATCGGTTAATCCTAAACACTTGATTAATACTTGTTATTTGGTATGAAATTGAATAGGCTAAACTTTCTATGCGACCCCGGACACATGGTTGGAAAACCGAGAAAAAAATAAACGTGTCTTGGTACGACCTCACAAACAGGCCAAATTGTAATGTATAATACACAGTTTTCGACATTTCAAAGTCCCGGGACAAAAATGTCCGTAAATCACACGAACGGTTCCTTAAGTCGGATAAAGCGGCCACACAATGTTGGAGGAGCAACAGAGGACATTTGAGGGTGCCGGTATGCGATATACCAATCCCGGATGAAAATCGGTTAAATCCTAAACACTTGATTAATAGTTGTTATTTGGTACGAAATTGAATAGGCTAAACTTACTATGCGACCCCGGACACGTGGTAGAAAAACCAGTTGAAAATTTCCTTAAAATTTGAGGAGCAAAGAGAGGAACTCGATTCAGATTATGCGGCCACGCAGTGTTACTTGCCAGTTTGCAGCTTCGGACAAAACTAAGATAATCGTTGTAAATGGACAAAACTAAGATAATCGTAGGTAACTCGTAAAGTGTTAGAATCAAATAGGGGAACTCGTAAGGTGTTAAATACTAAAAAGACAGAAAATTTTCTTAACAATTAATTACGTATTGGCGTATTTCAAGAGCTGTTCAATAACTGAAGAGTATACATTTGATTAATGGGAAATTCGGAATGATCCAACATTAATTTTGGCAACGCGAGGGGCAGACTCATTCCACGTACAAGTGATTAGAAGCAGAAGCAGAAGCAGAAGCAGCAGCAGCAGCAGCAGCATGAGAAATACAGGCAAGTTTTTTGAACAGCTATTGTAATGTTTTGTCAAGTTACATAACAACACAAGCATTGTTATCTAAACAACTGTAGTATACGCGAACTACGCCAAACACTAGAAGAATGCAAAACTGTCAGAAACTTGAAGTAAACTGTCAACATTCTGCTTAAATTTACACCACAATAGTTTCGCAAACTTAAGGCTAATCTTCCCATGTTGTATAGCTCAATACAAGAACCATCCCCGCTTGGCTGATTTTACAAGTCTTGGTTGAGGTGAGAAGCGGACAATCATCGAGCAGAAGTCATTCCCTTCAAGCTTTTAAAGTCTCTAGTCCCTGAATAATGTAGATGACAAAGATTAGTTTAATGACAAACAAGATATTATTATCTGGATAATGAAATAGTAGCCACAAAAGACGATTAAAAGTTCAAATTCATAGATACTTCGCAATAACTTATTACAAAAAGTTAACAGCAGCAACAGGTTAACACACAACACATCCTTTTTCAGGACATAACACCGCCAACAACAATCCCATAAAGAGGTCATCAAATCTCATGTCTCGGTTAAACCCCTTCCACCAAAGGAAGACAACTTATCTAAAATCGACTCAACAAGCATTATTCTACTTGTCATTTACACTTATAGCACAAAATAGATTAATGGGGTGTGTGTGTGTGTTGGGTAAAGTATTAGTTCCCTCACCAGTCATTATAATCTCTTTTCACCCTCTGGAACATTCATTACTTTCCCCCATTATTTTCTTAGTTTGACCTCCATCCCATGCGGCCATGCGGGCCTCGAGTAATAACAATACCACAAGAACTTTTTGTCCTCAAAAATGTATAATACGCCAAACACCACATGAAGGTTCTAACTGTGTCAATTTAAATACTAATGTCAAACAGGCCTCCAACAGAAGTCGCACACAAGAGGTCATCAGCCTAATCGGATACCGAAAACTTCTAGACATACGATATATATCAGTTAAGCAGACAACTTTATAGAATGCCAAAATGAAGAAATTAATCCAGAAACAAGAAAACCAAGGATCGAGATAGGTGAAAGCACTTGAGGCTAGTTCTGGCTCAATATGTGTGTCGGAGTGTTAACCTTTAAGTTTAAATAGTTATGTATTAATATGATGTTCTATGCGTCTTTGTAAGGCATCACTTATTCACTATAAGCAAGTTTTAGACATGGAAAAATGACACTATATGAAACTTTTAGTCACAGAGAAAGATAACAAGCCAGTTAATCTAACTACACAGGCACAATAAAATTCTAGGCATCTCCTATAAAGGACGAAGTAATTGAAAAACAAAATCTAAATACAACAAAGGGTTACGCCTTACCTCAATGTGATTCAATTACCACAAAGGATTACGCCTTACCTCAGTGTCGAAACAAATTACCTAATAAATAGCTACTCCCTCCCATCCATTCAATTCACAGCATATTGGCATTGGTTCATTTTAAGAGAAGTCAATAATGTGTAATTTGACACTTCTATCCGTCTTTACTCACCTTGTTCCTTCACTCCACAGCCATGCACGGTGCACCAGTCCATCTCCTCCCCGCCCCACAAACCCATGACCCACTACCACCTTCCTCATCGCTGTAACGGCCGCCCTTACCAGCGCCTCTATATCGCCAGCGATATTTACTCTCCAACGCCATCTGCTCTACTCTATCCCCCATGGCCCCACCTTAAACCCTTGCCCACCCCCAAAACTATCACAACCTACCTGAAATATTCCCCATCCCCAACCACCTGAACCCCCCGTCCCAAGGACTCGAAAAAAGTCCCCTGTCCCCGAAAACCCAATCCCACCACCCAAAAAATCCCCTCCCCCACCCACAAAAACTCTAAATCTAGGGTTTTTGTTGGTGGAGATTTGAATTTAAAAGTGGAGGATGACATCGTGGTGGTAAGGGAGAAGATTTGCGTCAACTTATTTTCGGCAGATCAAGCTTCAAGCAGCCTAGTTCGACAAACACCACTCGATCACTACAAATATTAAGCTAGCTAACGGGTACCACCTAAAACTAGGTGAAAATAACGTCACATGACTCGTCTATCACTACCAAATTACCAACTATGTTCATACTAGCAGGAAATTACTCGCAATCAATCAATTTAACGTAAACAAGAGTAAACACAAACATATTAACCAAAAAAAGCGTATAAGCCACTCACCAAAACTTGATTAAGCCGTCCCAACCACAAGTCGCAACCTTGCTAGTTTCCAATGGATGCCACTCACAACCAATGCAAACACCCTCGTGGCACTTCATAGACCTAAACACCTTACAAGTCTTCCAATTCCAATACCACATCTTCCCCTCACCATCTCCCGACATAACAAACCGTCCATCAGGCGAAAAATTAACCTGACAAGCATACCCAGCCGCGATATGCCCAGCAAACCTCTTCTTCTTATTAAGCTGAAACCTCTCCCTAGTACTATATATCAAAATCTGATTATCCAAACTCTGAGCAGCCAACCAATTACTATTAGGATGCACTGCAATAGACGGCATCGAATGCATATGAGGCTCACTAATATACTTAATAACTACAGGTATCCCAAACTCCCAAACCCTAAGACTCTTATCATCACTAGAGGTCACAAAACGACGATTATCATCGACAAATGTAATCGTATTAACTGCACCTAAATGCTGATCATACTCCTGAGTAATCTCCCCACTATTCATATCCCATTGTACAATTTTCTTATCACTCATCCCCGCTAACAAAACATTCTGTTTATCATCATCAGGGTTTAACTTGACAACATATGGTATTTTCCCTGTCGAAAAAGTCGATATAACCTTCCCTGTCTCAGTATCCCAATACTTTATATTCTTATCATACCCTGCACTCAAAAACTTAGTCCCATCATTCGTAAAACAAATATCTCGTACCGCTTTTGAATGTCCCATATACGTCCTCATACACTTCCTAGAATTATACACATCCCATATCTTCACCTTAGTATCCATCCCAGCTGACAAAATCAAATGCCCAGATTTCGGAATAAATCGAATCGCACTAACACCCTTCGTATGTCCACTCCAAGTATGCTCGCATCGTTTCGGAATATAACAATGCTCAACATCCGCTTTCTTGTCTTTAGGCGGCGTAATCCATGACCGTCCTTGATAATCCCTCTCTTCTTTCCCATGAAACATACTCTTTTCCTCGAAAACCTCGCCTTTTTCGACTTTTTCCCCTCGTTCCTCAGCTTTCTTCTTAGCATGCTCCTCCGCATACTTCTTCTGCTCCTCCGTCAACTCCTCCGGGCCCACATTATCCTTCTTCCCGGCCCACGGACTCTTCCGGTTCCTCGACAGCCACGTGTCGGTCGCAGGATTATCCTTATCCTCATCATTGGCATCATCTTCATCTATTTCTCTCTTATTTAAAACCCGGCGTCGCTTGTGTTCCGACTGCGGGATATTAAACACGGTGACGCCGCGGTTCGTCTCAAGCGAATTCAGATCGCCGACGAAGTGAGTAGCGGACGGGTCGGCGGCGTACCCGAGCGACTGAAAAGTATTATATTGCTCGTCGAAATGAAACGAAGCGATTGCGGCGTCTTCGACGGACCCGAGTTTATGGTTCCGGAGGCCTTGGGCTAACCCGTCTTTCGCAAACGGGTGGGCCGGACCATAGATTGGGGCCCATAGCTGGTCGTAGGTTGGGTTGTAGGAGACGACATGTTGGGTCGGGTCGAGGGGTTTGGTTAGGGATCCGGATGAGGAATTTGGGTCGGATGAGATTAGGGAGAGAGCGGTGTCGTCGACTTTTGGGGCGGCGGATTTGGTTGGGAGGGTGATTATTTGGGTTTCCGAGTCGGAATCGGAATCGGAATTGGAGTTGGAGGTTGGGGAGTAGGATTGGATTAGATCCATGGAGTTTTGATTGATTTAGAGAGACGATGATAAACCCTAATTTTGATTTCGATTGATTTGGGGGAAAAGGAGACGGGATGAAAGAGAGGCGAGACCGGAGAAGTAATGGTTATGGTATGGGCTTTTTTAAGAGGTGTAGGCGTGTAGCCGTGGGTTTTGTGGTTTTCGGGAGTGACAAGTTTTATTATTTTGATAGTCGATAATTGACCCGTATTTATAATCTATACAATTGCGTATTTCCTAAATTTAATAGGACAATGATTAGGCGATCAAGAAAATTTTAAATGGGATATACAATACATACATGGTTTTCAAAATTTTAGGATTCTGGAATAAAATCGTCTGTACATAACCATAACGTTTTAGAGACAAAGCAACAAATTTTGAGGAGCAACGGATGATATTCGAGGCTGTCGGTTTGCGATAAATCACTCTCTTGCGAAAATCAGATTATCGTTGAAATTGGTTTAATACTTGTTATTTGTTGAAATTGAATAGATTAACTCCTGAAGCGATCTTGGAAACGTAGTAGAAAACTGAGAGAAAAAGAAACACGGCCCGATACGGCCTCCCGAACGGCTCAAAATGGAGTGTATAATACACGGTTTTAAGGATTCAAGGGTCCCGGAACATAAATCTCCGTAAATCACAAGTACCGTGTACCGGGTCAGACAAGGCGGAATCGCAAATTTTGAGGAGCAACGGATGACAATGGAAGCTGTCGGTGTGTGATAAACTAGTCTTAGGCGAAGTCGGATACTCCTTGAAATTTATTTAATACTTGTTATTTAGGGCTGAAATCGAACTGGGTAACTTTTGAAGTGACCCTGGGACACGTGGTAAAAAAACCAGAGAAAAAAAAACTCGACCCAATACGGCCTCCCGAACGGCTCAAAATGTAGTGTAATACACGGTTTTCGGAATTTCAGGTCCCAGAACAAAAATGTCCGTAAATCACAAGGATCGTTTCATGGGTCAGGCAAAGCGACCTCACAAATTTTGAGGAGCAACATATGACGTTTGAGGCTGTCGGTGTGCGATAAACCAATATCGGGCGAAAATCGAATACTCGTTGAAATTGGTTTAATACTTGTTATTTGAGGCTGAAATCGAATTGTTTAACTTTTGAAGCGGCTCTGGGACACGTGGTAAAAAAACCGAGAGAAAAAAAAACTAGACCTGATACAGCCTCCCAAGCGGCCCAAAAGTAGACCTGATACACGGTTTTCGGAATTTCAGGTCCCGGAACAAAAATGTCCGTAAATCACAAGGACTGTTTCATGGGTCAGACAAAACGACCTCACAACTTTTGAGGAGCAACAGATGACATTTGAGGCTGTCGGTGTGCGATAAACCAATCTTGGCGAAAATCGAATACTCGTTGAAATCGGTTTAATACTTGTTATTTTGACGCGACCTGGAACACGTGGTAGAAAAATCCGTATCATAGTATTTTTCTAAATTTATCATGATGACTTATAATTTTTATAAAAATAAACACTCGAAACTTTTAGTTAAACTCAAATTGAACGGTGAACTTAAGCCGCTCCTTAGGGCATTAGCAATAGATGAACCTCCAATAGGTTTGTTCTCATGACACATAATAAGCTAGTATACAAACTCATTTACCTACAAACCTCATTTCAACAATGAATAAACCTCTTAAAGGTTCATCACATGGCCCACCACACTCTTTATTCTCTCACATTCTCTCTCCACAAACCTGGATACTATATTGT
>JAYMSF010001970.1:0-11010 GCA_036897335.1 Silene vulgaris
TAGTCTTTTTTTTTTTGGGAAAATGTGAGTAGTTATATTAATCATTCAAAGATAATCGTTCATTGCACTTTTCATTACATTTCAACTAATGCAATAAGTAAATATCAAGCTGATTAAGCCATTCTTCATCTGTCCTCAACACTGGTAGCTTGATCAGTTTACGAACTCGATCATGAATCATTCTTTTTACTTCCTGTACCAGCTTTTCTGGTCGGCAAACTTGCAATTCCATCCTACAGTTATTCCTTTCCCTCCATATAACATACCAACAGGCCATCTTAACCATATGGCATATCCTTCTCTGCACTCTAGACATTTGATGGGAACCATCATCCATTTTTATCTGCATCCATCCTTCTACACCTGCAATGATTCTGCTACTAAACTGACAGTCTGCAAACAAGTGAGTGTGTGTTTCAGGCCCCTGTTCACAGATGATGCAGCTATCAGTTTCACTAACACCAATTCTGAGCAACATTTCCCTTGTGTTTAATGCTTCCAACTTAATGAGCCAGCCCATAAATGAGTGCTTAGGCACACACCAGCTGTCCCAAACTTCATGATACCGGTTTACAGGTTGGTGCACTCCCTGTAACCATTGATAACCAGAACTGACAGAATACCCTTTTGGATCAGCTATCCAGTGAGCATTCTAATACCCAGACCTCATCAGATCTTTTATCTTACAAATGTTCCTCCAATTCCAATTAGAATCAGTAGGAGGTTGATAAGTATCCCAATCCTGATCTTGTATGTAAAGATGATCAACCCATTGTACCCAAAGTCTATCAGCTTTTGTGTAAATCCAATGCACCAGCTTACCAACAGTAGCTTTATTCCACATTCCAGCCTCTTTGATACCCAATCCTCCACATTTCTTACTTAAACAAACTTTCTGCCAAGCAACAAGAGGAGCTCTTGTATATTCTACCCCTCCATCCCAAAGATAGTTTCTGCAGACAGCTTCAATCTTCTTAATGACCAATTTAGGAATCAAAAAAATGGATGCCCAGTAATTATGCAGGGTATTAAACACTGAGTTGATAAGAGTCAATCTACCTGCATAACTTAGCTTCCTACCTCTTATTCCTCTAATTTTCCTCACCACTTTATCCACCAAGATATTACAGTCCTGCACAGTGAGTCTGGTAGCTTGAATTGGGACACCTAAGTACTTCAATGGCAAGTCTCCTTCCTGAAAGCCAGATATTTGGAGAATGTCTTCTCTTACATTATCAGATACTCCTTTAAACACCACCTCTGATTTTGCTGCATTAACCTTCAGACCAGAAGTTGCAGAGAAGGTTGAAAAAGCCCTCAACATTAGCATGATAGACCTGACATCCCCCTTACAAAACATAATGAGATCATCTGCAAACAGTAAGTGGTTGAGCCTCAGTCCTGCACACTGAGGATGGAATCTGAAAAACCACTTTTGAGTTGCATAATCTAGCACCCTTGTCAAGTACTCCATATAGATAGTAAACAATAATGGAGAGACAGGATCCCCTTGTCTCAATCCCCTCTTCCCATTAAAGTACCCAAACTGAGCACCATTTAGGCTTAGAGAAAAAGAGGTAGTTGTGACACACTTCGTGAGCAATTTTCTGAACTTATCGGGGAAGCAGAGTGCTACCAACATTTGGTCAACAAATCCCCATTCTATAGTATCATAAGCTTTCTGCAAGTCCAGCTTAAACATACACCTAGAGGACACATTGGTCCTGTTGTACATTACAGCAAGAGATAGGCCTAAAATGAGTAACACTAGTAGGCCTGTCAACCTTTGGAATTAATGTAATGACAGTAGCATTAATCTGAGTAAGCAATTTACCAGTGTCAAAGAAGTCTAGCACTGCATCACAGATATCCCCTCCAATTATACCCCAAGCATCCCTGTAAAATTGGCTAGTATAGCCATCAGGACCTGGAGATTTCTCTTTTGGAATACTGAAGAGACACTCTTTAACCTCTGCAGCAGTCACAGGCTTGTTCAGAATATCATAGTGTTCCTGTGTACAGCATTGTCCTCTTCTTACTACTCTCACATTCACATCCATAGTAGTATTCTGTGTCCCTAACAGGATCTTATAGTACCTCAAAAATGCATCCTGAATTTGATCCCCTTCAGTACACAGATTGCCATCCTGATCCTCAATCATAAGCACTTTATTCAGCATAATTCTTCTTTTGATTGCATTATGAAAGTAGGCTGAGTTAATATCACCTTCCAGTGACCACTGAACTTTTGCTTTCTGAATGAGGAAACTATCCCTTGCAACCAGAAGTTCCCTTAATTCATGAGAGAGCTCCAATTCCTTTTGGATCAGATCCACATCACCTGGTTTATCAACTAACTCCTTTTGTATTTTTTCCAACACAGAACTGGCTATACTTGTGCTATTCTCAATATCTGAGAAACAATGTTAATTCAGATGTTTCAGCACTGGTTTTAGGGCTTTCAGTTTTTTAATTACTCTGAACATTTGAGTCCCAGCATAATTCTGTCTCCACACATTCTCCACACATCCATGAAACAACTCAGACATACCCCACATATTGAAATATTTAAAACTTCTTCTCCCTCCAAATTCCACCTTCCTATTCACTATTGAGCAGGGACAATGATCAAAAATCCCTTCTGGATGAAAGTGAGCAATATAATCCCCATATCTGTTCAACCACTCCATGTTCCCCATGACTCTATCCAATCTACTATAGACTCTATCCTAAGGCACTTGTTTATTAGACCAAGTATATAAAGCTCCAGTAGCCTGAACATCATCCATTCCACAAAGAGCCACACACTCTTGAAAGTATTCCATCTCAGCTTCACTAGTAGTTCCCCCTAGCCTTTCAACAGGAGATAACACTGTATTGAAATCCCCCATCCATAGTCAAGGACCAACTATATTATCAGCAGTCCTTTTCAAAAACCTCCACAATTCTTCACTTTCACTTAATCCATTAAAAGCATAAATCACTGTAAGATGAAACTGACAAGAATCCACAACAGAAGTGACCAACATATGGATGAACTGAGCCCCATATGCTAGAAACTGAATATCAAAACAGGAAGGTTTCCATAGAATCCATATCCAACCTTTTATATGCCAACTACAATTTGTAGACACACTCCAGCCTTCACAAAGAGTAGTATTCTTCTTAAGAAGGTTGCTAGGTTTTATTTTAGTTTCTAACAAGCCAAATAATCCTACTCCATTATTGTGCATAAACCACTTCACTATCTTTTGTTTATTCAGGTCATTCAACCCCCTAACATTCCAAAAACCAAAGCTATGCATTTAAACTGGGTGATTTGTTGGGAGGATCTTTTCCACTCTGGACCACTCCCCCCTTTGGAGTAGCCAAACCATTTAGGGCATCAATAAAAGAATAGGTCCCAGATTTACCCAATGCCCTTGCACCTATCTGCCCATCTTGTCTGCTCATTCTCATAATCTGTCTAGCTGGTGTGGCTTTGGATACAGACAAGGGAGGAAATCCAGCAGGAGTAAAAAGTTGGGAAGGTTGTTCTACAACTAGTGACTTCACAGTCTGTTGAACAGGCCTCCACACTTTTTTCTGATCATTCTGCTTACCAGCCCTTTTTTTGGGTGGTCTTTCAACCCTCCTACACTGACTACTCTCATGTCCCATACCATTACAGACAGTACATGTTATGGGTTTCCACTCATATTCAACCTTCACAGTTACCCTTTTCCCTGTTTCATCCAGAAACATGACCTTATCAGTCAAGTTCTGATCCATACCCAGCTCAACCAAGACTCTTGCATACCTCAATCTAACCCTGTCCTCAGTAGCAAGGTCTCTCTTCACAAACTTCCCAACTAATCCAGCAATTTTTGGTAAACAGTCACCCCAGAATTTCAACGGTACATCATACAATTTGATCCACACAGGAACAATATCAACACTTTCCTTCACTAATTCCACATCAGGATTCCATGGCTTGATTATAACAGGTTTATTATCAAATAAGTAATATCCAGAATTCAACAGTGCATCCCTATTCTCAGCCTTCTTAAATCGAACAAGGAATATGCCATTATCTAGGAACGAGACCCTATCAATGTCAAATTCCCCCCATACCCTGTAAACATATCCTTCTATAATATCCCATGGAGGATTCGCACCCAGAATATAACAATAAACTGAAAGATTCCAGAAATCTACCTCAGGTTTAATGTCGTCAATGGAAAATTGGAGCAAATCAGAATGATCCTCTTCTTCTGCAATGGAGGGCATAACAGGAACACTCCTACCCCCTTGCTTCATAGACCATCCAATTTCATTTCTCTTTTCTGAAACCGGTACACCTTCATTCTCATCAAGATTCAACACCGGAATTCCAGTCAAAGCATTCACCGACTTCGTCTTCCCAACATCATGAGAACTCGGACCTTTCGTCTGATTATTATTACTCTTATTATTATTAGTAGGTTTTGAATTATTTTGTTTATTTGATTGCTTAGAAGAAGATTTTTTAGAAGATGAAGCTTCATCACCAGTATGTTGCAATGGTGAGAAGGAATTTTCAGTAAATGTCATAACCGCCATAGCAGAAAATGCAGAAATCTAGGTTAAGATTTTAGAGTTTTTCCAGGTTTTCTCTCTCATGATTTTTTCAGTAAATGTTCCTTCGCAGCAAATTCTCCTCTTTTAATATTGACCAAATAGATAAAAAGATAGAATAAAGTGATCTCTCAATAATCTAGTGATATACCGTTTCTCCAAAATTTTAGTGTTCTTTTATAGTCTAGACTCTATACCTATTATTACTCTGATTTCGGCCTCCAATAGTCGACATTTACTTAGGTCTCATGTTCCCATCTTATTTTAGAACCCTAGAACAAAGATAAATAATTGCATAAAATCTTTTCTTATCACTTTTCTTCTTGGATTATTGCTCCTCTAATCTTTATCATTCATAATTCATATAGAATAGTGAAAATGAAAAATGAGACATAAAGCAAGACAAGCAAAACTTCCAACAAAAAATCATTGTTATATGATCTTTATCTCATTCTTTGAATCCTACTCTTAACAACTACCTAACCTATTGTTCTATTGTTTCTCTTTTTATTATATACTCGTATTTATTCAAGTGAACAAAAAATCATTCGTATAATAAAAGCCGGAAAAAAAGCTGCATTTTCGTTCCATACTAATTGAAATTTCTGCATGTAACGATAAAGTTCGACAATGTAATACTTTTGTGAGTTCATTAAACTATAATTTCAGCTTTGTGGCTTAGCTTTTAACACGAGTATAACCAGTATATATAGTTAGCGGAGACGAAAAATTTCAGTAAGCGTGAATTAATAGTGCAATAGGGTAAATAAGAAAACTATACAAAATCTTTACCTAAAGCATCAAAATTTATCTTTATCCAGCGAAGGGGAGTATCTCGGATTAGTTCTACCAGGGTTCCTAGCGGATAAATTTTGCGTTAGATTCCCATTTCAGATGCTTGAATCCGTTTGAAATTAAAAATTTACGATAAAATCTTAACATTTACTAATAAAAAGTTACCATCAATTCATGTTTAGAAAGTGACAATTTTAGTTATAATTTTATGATTAAATAGTCAATTTTTATTAAAAAATAGTGGCATTTTTCTAATCTTAAAGTAAGATTCTCTTTTAAGGGAAACTAGTTGAATTTTGCTACTTCTAGATACCATATTTTGGATGTGAGATTGTGAGGCTCTTTTAGAAAAATGCTACACTCTATAAGTCTATACATTTCACGAGCTGTCGAGCTCCTTCAATAAAGTCAAGTTAGCTAGTTAATTAGCATGAGGAGATCTTTTGCACGTAATTTGACGTATTAAGCTCAGAAAAATACATTTATACTCAAAAACAAATAAAATCTAAAGTAATACATCTATTGTATGTTCCTTTTCCCCACTTCATGTATTTGTCGATTAATACAATCTTCTTCCTCCATAACCCTAATGAAATATGAAGGTGGCCGATGCTATGATGAGTTCTAAGGAATACAGAGACGAGATATACATAATCATGTTAGACAATCCATAATCCTTTACGAGTTTTAGAAGGATATTTGATTTCTTCATATATATACATGTGCTTGTAAATATCGTTTAAGTTTTATTTATTCTTTTGTTCCCTTGAACTCTACTAAGTACTAACCATTTGAAGAATACGTGTTTGTTGAAAACTATAAATGAGTGACCATTGATTCGATTTTTTATTTATGTTGTATTTGTGTCAAACACCTAGGTCCTCGTATAGTCATATTCGGTAGAAGAAAAACTGATAAAGGATGGATAGGACTATACGAGGATCCAGGTGTTTCGATAGTTCATCTATTAAGGCCAAGATCTACGGGTAGGAGAGGAAATCTAGGGACGTTGATTTATTGGATTATGGATTTATGATTTCTTATGATTTTATGAGTTCATGGTTAGGTAATGTTTTACAAGTGGGATTCCGTTTCATTTAAGCCAACATTAATTACTACTGCATGCATCTAGCTAGCTAGAGAGGAGTAAATATTGATAGATGAGTAGAAAGTTATTGGCATAAAGCTTGAGGAATTTCATTATAGACGATAACTATTTATACAAGACAAACTAACCTAAGATTACAAGAATATTGACAGCTAATGGAATGACTAGCACAAGAAAGCTATAAACAAAAGATTACAAGATAATAAAATACAATATCAAAGATCACGTAATCTTAACATGCCCCCGCAAGACGGACGGGCGATCGGAGAGTCCGATCTTGGACAGTAGCATTTGTAAACAAGCACGGGAAAGAGGCTTTGTCAAGGCGTCCGCGAGTTGATCATCATTCGCAACCGGAGTAACACGCAAGGAGCCAGCCTGCACCTTTTCACGGATGAAGTGGAAATCAAGCGCAAGGTGCTTCATACGGGAATGGAACGCAGGGTTGGCACTTAAATTGGCAGCACCGATATTGTCACAGAAAATCGTGGGAGGTGAAGGTAGGACAATACGGAGCTCACTGAGTAAATTTTGAAGCCACGTAAGCTCAGCCGCAGTATTGGCAACAGAACGATATTCCGCCTCTTTGGAAGAACGGGCAATGGTGCGCAGCTTTTTGGAGCTCCACGAAATAGGATTACGTCCCAAATAAACAATGTAAGCTCCCGTGGAGAGGTAATTCTCATCAGCATCCGGTCAACTTGCATCGGAGTAAGCATGAAGAGCAAGGGGAGAGGATTTGTAGAGCCACAAGCCCATAGTAGCAGTTCTAGAGAGATAGCGGAGAAGCCGCTTAAGAGCAGTCCAGTGAACTGTGGTGGGCGAGTGCATAAACTGAGAGAATCGGCTGGTGGCAAAAGCAAGATCAGGACGGGTGAGGGAAAGGTACTGAAGACCCCCAACCAGTGTACGATAGGACGTAGGATCAGCCAGAGGCTAACCGGTATGATCATTAAGCCGAGCAGAGGTGTCCAGCGGCGTAGACATAGGCTTAGCATTAGTCATAGAGGCACGGTCAAGGAGATCAACAATATATTTATGCTGACTCAGAAACAGACCACGAGCATGTGAGTGAACTTCGACACCAAGAAAGTACGAGAGGGAACCCAGATCTTTGAGCGAGAAACGAGAGGCAAGAGCCCGGATGAAAGCAGCAACAGCCGAGTCACTAGGACCTGTCACAATAATGTCATCCACATACACCAAAACATAAATAGGGTCAGTGCCATGAAAAATAAAGAGTGATGTGTCCGACACAGAATTAGTGAAACCAAGGTGTTGCAAGTAGGTCCGAAGCTCAGTGTACCAAGCTCGCGGAGCTTGTTTAAGCCCGTAGATGGCTTTGCGAAGACGACACACATGGGTAGGACGGGTCGAATCGACAAAGCCAGGAGGTTGGGCCATAAAAACATCGTCGGTGAGCGTGCCTTGGAGGAAGGCATCATTCACATCCAACTGGCGAAGGGGCCAGC
Organism: Silene vulgaris; assembly: GCA_036897335.1. Taxonomy (NCBI): domain Eukaryota; kingdom Viridiplantae; phylum Streptophyta; class Magnoliopsida; order Caryophyllales; family Caryophyllaceae; genus Silene; species Silene vulgaris. The sequence goes on from JAYMSF010001970.1 coordinate 7,972, forward strand.
CACTAGTGACGGCAAGACTTAGTAAAGTTCGAACCGTGGCCGGTTTAACGACAGGACTGAAAGTTTCAGTGTAATCAAGGCCGGGACGCTGGTGGAAACCCTTGGCGACAAGGCGGGCCTTGTGTTTCAGAATGGTACCATCGGGGTTGTACTTGGTACGGAAAACCCACTTACAACCCACTATATTATGGGTTGGGGAAGGTGGGACGAGTTCCCACGTTTGGTTGTGTTGGAGGGCATCACATTGTGTTTTCATGGCAGAATACCAGATGGGTGAGGCAAGGGCTTGCTTGACAGAGGTGGGTTCAGGAGAGGAGAGTTGGGCGGAGAGGTTCATGCGATTGATAGGTTTGTAGATGTTGTTGGAGGCACGGGTGCCATGGGAATGCTGCGGAGGAGGAGGAGGAGGCGGGGGTTGGGGTGGTTGCGTGGGAGAGGAGGGAACCAAGGTGGCAGTAGAGGGGGAAGACGAGGAGGCAGGGGAGGAAGATAGCGAAGGAGGTGGGGGATACTGATGTGGTAGAGGGTACGGTGTCAGTGGGAGGGTCGTGAAGGATAGGCAGTGATAGAGCAACCCACTCATCCGTGGAGGGTGAGGGTGAGAGGGTGGCAGCAGAGGACTGAAAAGGGTTGACAGACTCAATGAAGCGGACATGACGAGAGGAATAGACTCGATTTGTAGTGGGCTCAAGACACAAATAAGCGTGCTGCGTGGGGGAATAGCCAACAAACACGTACGGTGTTGAGCGTGGATCGAGCTTGTGTTGAGTATAGGGACGGAGCCATGGATAGCAAAGGCAGCCAAAGTTCCGTAGGTGGTGATATTTGGGCGGGTGTCCAAAAAGTTTAGAGTATGGGGACTCATTGGAGAGGGTAGGAGTAGGGAGACGATTGATGAGATATGTCGCCTTCGATAGTGCAAACGTCCAGTATATGAGTGGGACGGATGAGTGCGACAGAAGGGCAAGGCCGGTGTCGACAATGTTGCGGTGGCGACGTTCGGCGTAACCGTTATGTTCGGGAGTGTGGGGAGGCGACGTGAGATGGGAGATGCCATGTTTAGCTAGATAAGGATTAAGTTTTTCAAACTCGCCTCCATTGTCAGAGTATAACGTTCGGAGGGAGGTGGAAAACTGTTTTTCCACTAGTGGATGAAATCTTGTGAATATGGAATAGGAGTCGGATTTTTGTTTCATTGGATATAACCAAATAAATTTTGTAAAATGGTCAATAAAAACAATATAGTATTTAAAGTTATCAAAGGAATAAAGAGGGGATGTCCACACATCACTGTAAACAATTTCAAGAGGTGCAGAAGTAGTAATTGACGAGAGATGAAACGGAAGTTTGGTGCTTTTATTAGTAAGACATGAATTACACGGTAAATTGTAATTGAAAGAAGTATTAAAATGACAAGCTAATTGACGTAAAACAGCAGCGGAAGGATGGCCAACTCGATGATGGATGTCAAGCGACTTGGCAGTGGTAGAGAGCACGTGTGGAGTGGAAGGAGCGGACCAGTAGTAGACACCGTCTTTAGCATGGCCCTGGTGAAGGAGTGCCCCCGTTTGAAGATCCTTCACATAAAAAGAGGTGGGTGAGAATAATATACTGACATTATTTTGAGAACAGAATTGCAACACAGAGAGAACGTTTTTATGCATAGACGGGACACAAAGGACATTAGATAAAGTAAAGGAACGAGAAGAGGAGGGAAGAAGAGTGGAACCAGCATGGGTAATCGGAAGAGCCGAGCCATCACCGATTACAATTTCATCAGTCCCATCATAAGGGTAGTGAAGGGAGAGATGTGAGAGGTCACTTGTGACATGGTGTGAGGCACCGCTGTCAACAAGCCACGAAGCAGGAATGGACGGAGAGTGAGGCAGAGCAGCAGGAATGGACGGAGAGGGAAGCAGAGCAGTTTGGACTTGAGGGGTAGTGGTGGGTTTGCTGTGACGGGGAACAGAGATATTGGGGTAGAGGCTTTTGAATATGGGGCAGTAGGCAAGGGTGTGACCTTGAGTGTTACACCAGTGACAACGGCCACGATACGGGTTTTTGGGATTTTGGTTGGGTTGGGGTTCAGAGGACGAAGAGGGCGAGGGTGAGGCAGGGAAGACTGGTGGAGCAGGGGTGGTGGTTTTTGGTTTGTAGTATGATTTGGCAGCGGAATGGTGTGTATAGGCAGCATTGACCAAATTATTTAAAAAAATTTTTTAGGGGCTCCAGAATCTTTTCGACTGCTCGTTCGTTAGTGGGGTTGGTTTGGTCAAGGATGCGGAGGGTGAGTTCTTTGTTAATGAGTTTTTCGTGAAATTCCGCAAAGGGAATTGGGGAATCACGAGCATTAACAGTATCAATCACTGATTGGTAGAGAGGATCATCAAGACCTTCAATAATCCGGTCTGTGATATCCTCGCCAGGTATGGTATGGCCGAGCAAAGCGAGCTCGTCCGGGGTGGTTTTGATAGCATTCAGATAGGTAGCAATGGAGGATGACCCTTTGGTGATATTGCGAAGTTTAAATTTCAGTTGTTTAATATGACCTCGGGACGGGAGAGCATATGTCGAGGCAAGGTTGTCCCAGAGTTCTTTGGAGGTGTTGGTTCGGGTGAGGAGGGAGGCAACAGTCTTGTCGAGTGTACCGGCCAGGGCACCAAACAGTAGTTTGTCTTGACGATACCACGTAGCATAGGCAGGGTTTGGGATTGATTTGTTGTTTGCATCTCTGAGTGTGGCGGCAGGACAAGGCAAGGTCCCGTCGACATAGGAGTAAAGGTCATAGCCGATGAGTAGGGCTTTGACCCGAAATTTCCATTGTTGATAATTCGAGCCATCGAATTTATCAACAGAGTGGACGTTAATGGTGATGAAAGGCTTTGATGGTTCATCTTTGTTTGGGATAGTGTTGGTTGACATGGTGATGTCGAGTTTTGTGGATCGATTGCTCTTATACCATGTAGAAAGTTATTGGCATAAAGCTTGAGGAATTTCATTATAGACGATAACTATTTATACAAGACAAACTAACCTAAG
>JAYMSF010001971.1:0-11007 GCA_036897335.1 Silene vulgaris
ATTGGGTTGTAATTTTGGAAGACAAGAAGACATTCATCTTCCTTATTTCAATTCAAGTTGTTATCTTTGGTATAATTCCTCTTCTTAATCTCATTTCTTATTGTTTATTTACATTTCTTGTTTATTTAAATCTATTGTTTGAATTAGTAAACATGTTTACCATATTTATTATGCTTGTTCCTTCATTTATCAATTTCTCTCTTACAAGTATGTGTGAGTAGTCTTATCTAGGGTTTAGGGGGAGTTTTGGTAATTAAGGGGATGATATTGGGTTATTAACATATAGATTTGGGTGGTTTATTGGTTTTCACTTTCATGCACACGAAGTGTTTGTAGGAATGCTTGAACGAAAGTTTGGGTCTTTTCCTCACATGTTTGGCTTGTCTTGGTGTCCTTTGCTATTGGATGACCTATCTTGGTGCTTAGGCTATTAGAGAGTCGGTGTGTTATGTGTGTGACGGGTTTGTCTTGACCAAATGAAGATTTGTCGATGAACTTGAGGCGACCTAGAAATTAGGCATGAACCCTCGGCCATTGTTATCACCCATGTCTCGTTTTAACCTTGTTTCCTCCTCTACTTACCAAAATGAACCCAAAGACCCTAGCTTTTCCCTTACTTGATCAATTACTCTTTGTCTTAGCTTATTTTCGTATTTAGTTTGCACATTAGTTTATCACAATTCAACCTCATTCATTTGTTAGGCTAAACTTTGACTTAAACAAACTAAGTAGAAACCCCCGCCATCTTCGTGTTCGACCCCGATTAAATACTACTTTTTAATTGGGTTTTATAAATTCTTTTGATCGGGAATTGACGACAAAAACCCGTTATCAGAGACATGATCTAGGGAAGATAAAAGCGTGATATTGATCTCTTTGAATCTTATCTCCAAGTACAAGGAAGGCCAGGGTATCACTTTAATGCACCATTTGTCTTACTGCTTTCTCGTTGGGCAAACTTTAGGAATGGAGAGGAAGGAAAAATGAAACATATTGTGAACGGGGGACTTATTACTAGGATCGCGAAGCACTTCAATCCTAGCTTTATACAAGATCTCAAGTGCCAATCTTCTCGATGAGGTCTTAATCCAACAACACCACCATTGGATAGCATACGAAGGACGATGCAAAAAAATTAAATGGCTTACCAAAGGGAGCACCTATATCGATCTACCAAGAATCGGGATGCCTAAGATATCTCCAAGGAGAGGGCCTCTATCAAGAGTCCCAAGCTATTTGGTGCCCGAAATTTTGGAAAGACCCCATTCACAACCAATCAATGATCAACTGAGACATTTAATGAAAAGAAAGCAAGCTTTACCAAGTGTCACCCTTCCTTATCCAATACCCTTTGAGGAATACCGACACCCCTCTCCACATATAGCACTGAATGATGACTTCTCAACAGGTTTGTTAAGGAACATGCATCGAGAAATTTACAATGGAAAAGTGGACATGTACTACACTCTATATCCTTTATTCCGTTCCTTGGTGCAAGAGGGAAAGTTTGACCCCTCTATCCTCTTACCTTCTTGGGCTCAATATGATATTCTTTTCCCAAATGAAGAGGGAGAAAATGAAGGTACTCATTGTAATACCCCGAATTCTGATAAGAGCAACTCGGCCGAATTGAGCTTACTCGGGCGAGGAACTCTATGGTATGTTATGGAATGTTTCTGTCGAGTGTGTACTCAACCAAGTACAGAACAGCTCAGCCGAGTATCGTGTACTCGGCCAAGTGACCCTGTAGCTCGGCCGAGTCGATTGCCGGGTTGGCGAAACCGGGTTAGGTTTGATTAAGAGTGATTAATAATTATAAAAGGGAACAACTCAAATCTCTTTTCAAAATGGTTTCCAAATTTCCTTAAATTTGGTGGCGTCTCCTAAGAAAAACGACCTTTTAGAATAAAGGGCACCCCGTGAATGACCTTGTGGAGTATGGGCAAAAGTTGGAGACTCAATTGGCTCACTTGGAACCTTTCCAAGAGTCTATTGATGAAGAAAGTGATGAAGAGGAAGAGTTTGGAGGGCATTATGAAGCTACCCTTGTGACTACCTCTCCAACTATACCTCGCCAATTCTTGGGCATTGATCACCCCATATTCAAAGTGATGTCTAATTTTGTGGAAACTATCCATGAGTGTGAATATGAGGGAGTGACCTTCAATGAAGAAGACATGGAACCGGAAGAGCCAAGTTCTATGAGCTCTTGCGAGTATGAAGTCGTGTCATTCCAAGTGGAGACCGATAAGGTGAAGGAAGAGATTATGAAGAGGGACAACACTTACATACATGACCCTTGTGAAGACGAGATTGAAAGTACCTATGAGTCTACCATCCAATCCACTACTATCTATGATTGTGAATATAGTGTGGTGTTTGATAAAGGGGATATGAGGTTGAGTAAACCAAATAATCTTAACCTTTGCGAAAACTCTATATTATATGCACAAAACTTTTTTTTTTTCTTTTTTATCTATCTATTTCACGTATAGGTATTAGCCGCAAATATTCCAGCAGTATATGAAACACATTTTGCGTTACCCATGGCCCGAGCCGTCCTAAACACGATCAATACCAAGCTTGACACCAACACTGTCAAAACTATCCTCAAGCATTCTGAGGCCAAGATCCTCTTTGTCGACTTAGTATATGTACCTAAGGCTTGTGACGCCCTTAGCCTTCTCAATGCCTCAAAACCACCTACCGTGATCATCATAAATGAAATTGGCAACCCTCCATGTGAAAATGAAGTTGACACGGGTGTCCGCCGGTCACGCGAGAATATGAATAACGATTCTGCTATTTGTATTTCTACTACTAACTATCCCATGAACTTATTAACCAAAGCAACAAGTTGGACTATGAACAACTTATTTTGTTAGGAAATCCGAATTTCGAGGAGACTATGATTGTCGATGAGTGGGATCCAATTGCGCTTAACTACACTTCTGGGACAACCTCTTCACCGAATGGGGTAGTTTATAGCCATCGTGGAGCATATGTAAGTACCCTAAGCATGTTCTTAGGTTGCGAAATAGGGAACGCGCTTATTTACCTATGGTCCCTAGCTATGTTCCACACTTCCACTGCAATGGATGGACTTTCACATGGGGTATAGCAGCTAAAGGCGAGACTAATATATGCATCCGGAAGACGACTGCGATCGAGATCTATAATAGCATCGCGTTGCACGGTGTTACACACATGTGTTGCGCGCCAATTGTGCTCAACATGATTCGTGAAGCCAATGATGCTCAGTGTGTAGGTGGGGCCACCCCACCGGCCGCCCTTTTGGAGGAAATGGAGGGGCTTGGGTTTGATATTGTGCATGGTTATGGGCTTACATAGGCCATAGGATCCGCTTTTTGTGTGTGAATGGCAAACTAAGTGGGATAATTTACCACGAGAAAAGAAGTCAATCCTAAAAGCGCGACAAGGGGTTAGTGTATCCGTGGCGGATTGGGATGTCAAGGACGTAAACACAAAGGAGAGTGTCCTTCATGAGGGGAAAATGGTAGGGGAGATTGTAATTCGTGGTAGTAGAATGATGACAGGGTACTACAAAAATGACAAAGCGACATCAGAGGCATTCCAAGATGGATGGTTTCACACAGGCGACATAGGTGTTATACTGTTATTCACCCGGATGGCTATGTCGAAATAAAGGACAGGTTAAAAGACTTGATCATAACTAGGGGAGAGAATATTAGTAGCCTTGAAAGTGGAAGAAGTGATTTTTCGACATTCAAGGGTGGCCGAAGCAGCCGTGGTGGCAAAACCTCACCCACGATGGGGTGAGAGCCCTTGCGCCTTTGTCGTAAAAAAGACTAAAGCTGACAATGTGACGGAAGAAGAGATTTTAGCACATTGTCGGAGTAATCTTCCACATTATATGACGCCTACAAAGGTGGTCTTTGTAGAGCAGCTCCCTAAGACATCTACAGGCAAAGTTCAAAAACATTTTTGAGACGTTGCAAGGAAAATTTAGGTACTCAGCTCAAAAGACCAAAATTAAACATATTGTACATTGTACATGGAGTTCAAATTCCCCAAACTAAACCAAAAGTGTAAGAAATATCTCATTAGTATGACAGATGATCCAATTATCACTCGGTATGTTCATAAACAAGCCACAAAAAGATTTCAAAAGGAGACACGAATGTTAAGCAATGCCATGAACTGAGATATAAACTCAGGGTGGCCTGGCCAAGCAGCTCCTGTCACTAAGTTTCCGTCTGTAAAACAACGATCTATTGGCTCGGGTTCCAACCAACTTCCGCCTCCTAGGATTACATTTAGCTTCACCGCTGGATATGCTGTACATTTCTTTCCCTGCAGGTACTATGACGTAAGTTTGAATTCAATAATTAACATTGTTCTAATGACTTTACCTCAATATGTAAATAAATAAGACACAAACATAGACAAAGTAGAACTGCAACAATCAGAGTCAAATCGAAAACAAACTTCTGTGTGGGCAGTCAAACTATCAAGGAGTAAAGCGGTTTTCCAGTGTTCTATATAAGAAATCCTAAGCACAAAAATCCAGGAACGAAGAAAGAGAAACCATGAAGAAATGAGTTGATGAGGCGCTGAACTTGTGTTAAAATTCTCAACATCAAGCTATATGTCATGGGATGCGGATCATTACATATAGCATATTTCAGGATAACACCAATATTCCATCCACTAAAGTGTTGAGCCAAACATGGACCAGGTTACCAATGATGCTATTATCGCATCTCCCACATGTAAGGCAAATCAAAATTCTTCCAACATACGGAAATATTTGGAAGGAAAATGACTTTGTAACATATCCCCTCCCCTGCCCGCCTCGTTTTATATCCAAAGTGTAAGTCAATAGTACAACAATAAGAACCCAATTAAATACACCCTTGATAATAAAAGGAAAAGAAACAACCTTGAGGACACCAGCAGCAGACAATATCTGTTGGCCATGGCAAATAGAAGCAACTGGTTTTCCAGCCTCCATGAAACTTTTCACCAGGGTTATAACGTCATCATCTAAAGCAAGGTATTCCGGGGCTCGGCCTCCGGGAATGACAAGACCGTCATAACTTGATGCATCTATACTTTCAAAGGTAGCTGTCAATGTGAAATCATGGCCGGGCTTTTCACTGTAAGTCTGATCACCTTCAAAATCGTGAATAGCCGTTGCACAAGTTTCCCCTTGCTTCTTCTTTGGACAGACTGCATCCACACGGCATCCTAGAGCTTGCAGAGACTGGAACGGAACCATTACCTCATAATCTTCCATGAAATCCTACCAGCACATACATGGAGGAGGATAGTGATATAAGCTTACATCAAATAATTTCTCTCAAATGAGTAACTGATTAAAACCCATGCATTAGAACAGACATTGATAAAATCTCTTAGGTGATACAAACTCCTTATAAATATTAGGTCTATTTGCGCTCAACAACTAAGGGCTCGATAATATGTGGTAGAAAATGCAAGTTTAGCAAAGACATGTAGTCATGAATCAAATACAAACAAATAATACACAGAAGATGAAAGATCCCTGAGTATGATGTATTGAAGTGTAAGTGTGAATAACCAAAAAACGTAGGAAGTACAAAAGTGGAGAAAGGAAGAACTTGGTAGTAGAATATAGAACGAGAACTCTGAAAAAATTTCCATATAATATTGATCATTTATAAACGGGGCATACAATGACATAAAAAGTTACCCATAAAAAGCATAACAGAAGTAAGAAAATCAACAAGTTTTACCCCCAATTTCAGTATAACAACTCAGACAATCTCCCGACAGTAGCATAAGCTCGTTGAAGTGCAAAATGCTACTTACCCCACAAAGAAACAGGATTCGTTTATCTGATCCAGTTACTGCACCTCCAAGCGCCTTTACAAACAGTTGAATAAACTTGGGATGTCCAACATAGGTAGCGCCTGTAACTAGATTACCGTCCACTACACAAGCTTCCATGCCATCAGGCTCTACCCAGTGCGCATCAGCAGCAACGAGTACAGGCTTCAGAGAAGGATAAGCTGTACATTTACGACCCTTAACGCAGTCGGCAGCAGCCAGTATCAGTTGCCCATGGCAGACGGACGCAATAGCCTTCCCAGAAGCCGAAAACTTGCGCACCAAATCCAAGACAGATTCGTTTATGGCAAGATATTCCGGGGATCTTCCCCCTGGAATGACCAGCCCATCATATTTGGATGCATCAATATCATCAAAGGTCGCATTGAGAGTGAAGTTGTGGCCTTGTGTTTCAGTGTAAGTCTGCAACATGGCAACAAACCGCATTTAAGCCTCCTATAGTACATATAAAATATGCACTAAGAAAATTGAGTCTCCAAGGTTCATAAACGACCTCATAAGTGGCAAGTTAAGATATATTCCCAACAGAGAAAACATACAAATATGTCTACAAATATACAGCACAAACTCCATGAGATGTTCATAAGCTAGAAGGTGAATAACTATAGTAAAGATTCTTAATCCCTGAACTAGTAAAGAACACCTTGTAAAAGGAACAGGAATGGTGGAAGGAGCAGAATTGCTGACACATTGACAACAATAAGAAATTACTCCATAATTAGTACTGTGCCATACATTAATCTTGGAAACGAAGATACGACAGGAGTCACAGAGTACAAAGCCTTTACAGTATGAATCTACAAGCTTCAGTCATCAAAATGGCTCCGTCATAAAAAAATTGTGCATTGTTGTAACACTAAGAAATATGGTCCTTTCTCCTGAACTAATTTTTTTTACATTTCTAAAGCCACAAATTAAATTTTTTTCCCATTTGCTGTATTGAAGAACTCTCTGGCTTCAACTGGCAGATCAGTCTACCCAGAAACAGTTATAATTTCATGTAGTTTCATGAGCACTTTTAAATATGTTTTTGAGGGAGATGCGCTAAATTTTAATGCTAAAATATTTTCTGCTATTCTAGAAAAGCTGATCATATTACCAAGCTCAACCCTTTGCGTAACCTCATTCTTTGAATCGTCCTGGCTCCCTCTACTGTAACGATTACCATTTCATTTATTAGACAACTTCCCTATTGACCATTCTTCAAAATAATGACCCATCCCCATAAATATAAAATTATAATCACTCTAGCTCCCTGCTTTAATAGCCAATACTGATCCCTAGATCAACCTTTTCATCAGTCTCCTATTTGCCAAATACAGAAACCTATCTATGGTCACATACAACATTGTTACCGTGCATCCACCTCCCACCTCATACATGCTTCAAATTTAGCAAAGAAGACCATCTCGCATTTTCTGCTGGTATCAAAATTACCTGATATCTAAAACAGATAGCTCTATGAAGGTGAGGTATACAGAATTACAGATCGGCTTGATAAGTGCTAATATGCATCCCCCGCAGGTGACAGGCCACAACGCAAGATGAGAATTGAGAAATTAGTCCCTCTGTCCCGACCATTTGTTTACCTTTTATATGCTTGGTGAAAAGTATTTTAATCAAAGGTAAACAAATGATAGGGGTAAAGAGCTTAGTTCTTTGCCATGAGAGCGACACAAATTAATAACATGCTAACTGTAGCATTCCAACAAGCAGAAAGTGACGATTAATAACATGTGAAGCAAGGAAAATACGAGGTATGTCGTCCTAGTACCCACACCATAGACACTGAGACCTCATATTCCTAGTGCATGACAGATACAAGTCTATTCCAGTGCCCATATCAATTCGAGCTCCTACCCCCTAACACCTACTTGATACGACAATGCAATATAGTTAATCACAAAGGTAGCCTCTCAGCTCTAGTTAGATTTCCGGCAATTCAATTCCTAAGCGGACATCCCGCAATCATTCACAACCGCAAGTTAAGCTCATAACTTTCATATAGGAGAAGACCTTCAATCAGCGCGATAAGCACATCAACTAGATGCTGAAGTAAAACGCAAACATAAACATTATATGCTCCATCTCATTTCTACATTGACTTTAGTGTTCAATTGTTCAAACAAAGTCAACTTTGATCAATTTTTGAAAACTGCGTTAATTATAAGTATGATCGGAACTACTGCGAAAATAATAGTAATTGATCAATAACCTAAGATCTATATAACATTGTCATTTTGAACTTATTTAATAACCTGATGAGTAGAAAGCTGATGAACAGCAGTGCGGCAAACATCACCGGCTTTTTTACCAGGGCATACGGCGTCAACGGCGACACCGTAAGCTAGAAGCGCCTGAAATGGCACCATCACCTGCACAAGTGGTTAAAGATGATGATGATGATGATGATGATAATGATAAGTAGATAATAATAGGAATTAGGAATAAGATAAGAACCTCGTAATCTTCCATGTAATCACCGCAAAGGATGAGGACCTTCTTCTGCGCCATTGTTTGGTTCTTGAATTGCTCTACAGACTTCAATTGTTTCTACTCTTGAGAAAGATGAGGATTTGTTTTTTTATAAGAGAAGTTTGAGGTGAAATGACGAGTAAACCCCTTCTTGTCTCTACAACAGACTGAAGAGTTTGTAATTTTGTGCTTTACCAGGGGCTCATTTGTACTTTTGAAAATAGTTAGGAATTTTGTTATATTTGTGTTCATAAATACGAGTAAGTGTTACGGTGGAGATACACCGCATCTACTTCCTTTCACCCGTCTTGTGGTCTTCGACAAGGAGACCCTTTATCTCCATATCTCTTTATTCTCTATACTTCAGCTGAGAAATCCGGTACTTTGTTAGGACTGAAGATATCGCGCTATGCTCCACCTATTTCTTATCTGTTCTACGTTGATGATGCGCTTTTCTGTTGCAAGGCTACCCCGACAACTTTTGAGGCTCTTTGTGATCTTTTCCATGACTTTGAGCTCGCTTCTGGTCAAATGATAAATTTACAAAAGTTCTTCATAAAATTCAGCCTTAACGCGCCTCAGGACTTTCAAACTCACTTAATATCCATCCTTAAAATGAAATCTATTTCTTCATTTGACAACTACTTGGGTGTTCCGGTCGATATTCCACATAAGAGATATGAGGTTTTTCATCCATACGTTGACAAATTGACGGCCCGTATCGTTTCCTGGTCATCGCTACACCTTAGCCAACCAAGTAAGGTTATTATCATCTCTACGATTTTGCTTGCTTCTCTCACCCACTTAATGGTCGGTATTTTTATTTCACTCGGGATCTGTCCAAAATTGACTCTCTGATTGCTGCTTTTTGGTGGCGAAAGGATTGGAATCGTCATTCCATCCACTGGTTTCCGCGAGAAGTGTTGCATGTGCCTAAAGACTGTGGTAGCCTTGGTCTTAAAAACATCTTTATTGTAAGTCATCACGCATCTTTTCTCAAGAATTTTTGGCGCATTCAGTCTCGCCCCTCAGGTTTGTTGCAAAAATTTTAAAACCAAAGCATAGGCGTGCGGAAGGAGAAAAGGAAACCATTATACATACTTGGGAGGCTCCATAGAGGTACTTGAAAAGTTAATATTGATGTAGCTATCTTTGAGGGAATAAGGAGGGGTTTGGGTACTGTCATTCTTGACCATGAGGGAAGTGTTGGTCGAGCAGCGGTACAACATGTTTGGTAGCAAAGGAGTATTAATATAATAGAAGCGAAGAAGCAGACTTGGGGCCATCAACGTTTTGAGTTATTTTAGAGTCAGACTCGTTGCATGTCATATGCCTTCGATCTTAAGTTAGAAAAACCCCTTTAAGCTACTTAGGAAATGTATCAAATGTTGTGTAATAACCCAAACTTTTAGAGTTACTCGGTGTGACACTCGGCCGAGTGAAAGACACTCGACCGAGTGTGTTGGTCTACTCGACCGAGTAGGCATGTGTAGTGTTGGGGATTGTTCTACCGGCTGTCACTCGGCCGAGTGAGTGGTTCACTCGACCGAGTGCGTTGTCACTCAACCGAGTGAACATATCACTCGACTGAGTGCTGCGGGAACCGTTGAGTTCTCACGCGTGGGCTTTTCTATTGATGGGCCTTGACATATATAAACCTTATTTTTCTCATTTTCCCCATTTTACAAACCCTAATTCCTTCTCTCTAAACCCCTCCTACCTCCCTCTACAATCCCTCCTTCTCTAAATCCTAGATCTACAACTTTGGGTGAAGAATTTGGAAGACTCATTCACATATTCTTGTTCCTTGTCACTTAGTGAGTATTATACTATCTTTTTCCCTTTTATTTGGATAATTTGTTTTAAGACTCAAACCCCAATTTGGGGTTTTTCATGGGTAGTTTAATTAGTAGCTATGGTTAGTATTAGGAGTAATTAAGGAGTTAATTAGTATTGTTATTGTTATGGTAATTAGTAGTGATGATAGTTATGATGTAATGTATGTAGGATGAGACGGTTTTACATGATGGATTCTTGGCGGTTTCGAGTAGCTTATGGAGTATGCTATGAGGTAGGTTCATCCTACTCAGTCGATAATGTGTGTATTTGTTAAATGAGTCATTTGTCATTGTTTGCATTTGATGAGTCCGTATTGACATGTTATATGGTATCTTGCATATTGTGTTGTTTGTATGTCGGAGGACATGGAGGTTGATTGGTTACTTGTTCAATGGAGACGGAGGACGATTGGGAGACCGTCTTTCGCTTGGGTCGCCTCTTGGAGCTTCCCACTCCAAGAGGGATGTGCACATTAATGACTTGAATTTTAGAGGGACGCGTGTGGGTGAGACACGACGTCTGGCAGGGGACCCGAGTCGCTCTTGGGCCTGGTACCACCGGCGTGATCGGAGTATCTTGTATGGTTTGTTGTGAGTACGTCTGGGCGTGTCCCGGTACCGGTGTGACGGTTGGATATTGGTATCTCATTCATGGCATAGTCATGTTGCATATTAACACACTTGAGTCGTATTGCATCTTGTTTATCGTTACTGACGTTTGTCTGTCTGTGTCTGTCACCTATCCTGTTTGAGGTGGCCTGTGTCGATCCATATGATATCCTTTAGTCATATGGGCAGCAGGTTATGTACAGGTTGTTTG
>JAYMSF010001972.1:0-11007 GCA_036897335.1 Silene vulgaris
CTGTGGTGCGTCTTTAGCCCCGGGGCCCGAGCCAGAGCCAAGCTCACACGAGCCGAGCTTTGACCGAGCTGTCTCGTCTCATTAACACACCCCTACCTAAACAACAAATATTAGTTACATGTGACTCATTTATAGTCAAATGTGATCACTTAGTGACAAAAAATTACCTGAACAACAAACATTAGTTACAACATTTTATCGTTAAATGATTAAATACCATAAAAATGGTTACATAAAGCCCTCTGAAACCTTATGACGAAATGGTCCGTCTGAAATGGGAATTAGTGTAAATCTAATGTTGTATACTTACCAGTTACCACATCACATGTCTGAGTACGTTAAAATTAGTGGGGCCGTCAACGTGGTTTTGACACGATGGGCATTTTGACTTGTGAAAAGTAAGGCACGTGATACCTTGGCTCAGTTCTCAATATCTTGCCACCCGAGCCTCTTGGGTTTGTGATTCAAACCACGGTCTGTCGGTGCTCCTAGCAAGGCAAAACCTTTTGTTAAAATCGATCAAATTTTTGTGGAGTAGTAATAATTATCATCATTGCTAGAAATTTGTAAAAGTGAGTACGAAATTACGACTCTTCTAACGTGTGTACTAAAATCTACTGATAATATTAATAGATGTGGAAAAATTCATAAAATATTGCATATTTACGTATAAAATCATTGTACCAAAATTAATAAAAAATTTTTAAATTCTCCTACTCCTTTTACGAATGGCTAACTTGATTGTCGTGAGAAAACTGTCATGAGTAAATACTAATTGACATTTGTAAAGGGATATAGATGGCAACGCATTACCTTAATTTAATTTCAACACGAGTTCTAAATGATATTTTTGTTGGACTATATACGAAGGAAATAACAATTACCATACCAAGGAGATCCTCAAACAATAAAGACGAATGTTTATCGACAAAATAATACTTCGTAGTTAGAATCTCATCGTTTTGTACTTAAGTAAACATTTCTCAAACGCCACAAAAGAATCTTAATATTTTTATTCATAATTTACCACTTCTTCACCTATACTTCCAAAATGTACTAAAAATCAACAACCAAGCAAAATAAAGCAAAAACAAATAAACAAACAAACAAAACATATTAATTCCTCACCTAAATCCATAGGAGTAATAAATTATCAATGTCAAAACTAGCCAAATCAAAACCCATTAAATACTCTTCATACCATTTATATCATCTAAATTGTAACAATATCATCAATATAATATTTTGTACAACGTATTAATTATCACATTTTTATTACCGCATTAAACGGAGTATAAGACATCAGATATTTACATATCAAAATTTTCACAAGATTAACTGATAAGAAGTTGTCCTAATTTTGCTAAAGGTTTCAAGTTCAAACAAGTAAATTAGCGTTAAAGCTAGACATAACAAACGAGTCAATCGAGTTGGGACAATTCAGGTTGAGTTATTCTTGGTTTGCAAGATTCGGGTCGAGTCATTACAGGTTCAGGTTTATTTTCAGGTTGATTGTTTTCAAGTTATTTTGGAATAACAATCAATTTTCACATTCCGGACGGCTTGAATAAGTCTGGGTCAATTCAGTTGTGTGTCAAATTCAAGTCCTCAATTCTGGTGTGGACCGAGTTAATCAAGTCGCGCCTATTTTGCTAAATCTAGTTAAAACTCATGAGAAAGAATTTTACCACCTGAATAATCCCGCAGATGAAACCGAAGAGAACTAACTAGTAAAAAAAAAAGATAAAGATAAAAATATAAATCCGAACATAATCCGCAAAAGTGGAATAGATAATCCCAACTCATCCCCATCCCCTACCAAAACAAAAATAAAACGCATCCAATGCATATACAAGTATACAACTATAAACACTGAGAAACTGTCACCTTTACCTCATCACCTGCATCCTGCCATCATCCATCAGTCCATCACCTTGAAGTCTTAAACTAATAAAAGTCTCCTCAAAACTTCAACTCTACACTACACTACCGTGACTCACCACCCCCACCCCTCACTTATGAAACTTCACCCCTAAACTTCCACTTATTTACCACCATGCCATCCCGCCTTCTTACACCGTCTCCGCGGCCGCACCACCACCGCACCAACCACCTCGTCGCACCGCTCGCCGTCGCCGGTATTTCTTTATCTTTCCTTGTTTTCTTCGCCTTCCTTTATCGTAAACTCACCCGCAGCCGCACCGCCCCCGCCCCAAACTCCACGCCGGAGAGAGAACGAGAAAATATCTTCGCCGGAGATTCGCCGGAAAAATCTCTCCGACGGTTTCGGTTCTCTCAGCTGAAGAGAGCGACGTCGTTTTTCTCCGAATCGAACCGGCTCGGTCAAGGCGGTTTCGGTTCGGTTTACCGAGCTGATTTTGTGAAAACCGGTGAATCGTTCGCTGTTAAGGTTATGGACGCCATTGGAAGTATTCAAGGTGAGCGCGAGTTTCGTAATGAGCTTGCTTTTGCTGATGCCGTCAGCAATGGCGGAGGATGTCGTCATCTTGTTTCTGTTGTAGGTTATGCCACGTCGGAGAGGTGTAGCGAGAGGAAGGTTCTAGTGTATGAGCTTATGTGTAATGGAAGCTTGCAGGAGAAGCTTCTAGATAGCAAGTGTGTTGAGTTATGTGTTTGGGAAAAACGGATGAAAATCATTGTTGATATTGCGAAAGCCTTGCGATTTCTGCATTTCGATTGCGGAACTACGCCGATTGTTCATGGTGATGTTAAACCGAGTAATGTTCTCCTTGACGATAAGTTTAATGCGAAATTAGGTGATTTCGGGTTAGCTAAGGTGTTGGATGAGGTTGAGGAATTGAAAGAGGGGGAAGTTAGGGTTTTGGTTGAGGGTGATGGTGATGGTGACGGTGAAAGTAATAATTTTAATAATAAAAAGAATAAGAAGAATAGTTGTAATGATGAGGTTGAGTCAATTGTGGAGGAGGAGGCGGTGGCGGTGAGCGGATCGCCTTCGGATGGGTTGGAGAGGGCGAGTAGTATGGCGGAGAGCTGGGGAGATAAGATGAGCGTGGAGAGTGTGAAGAAGAAAGGGTGGGGTTCAGGGAGGGATTATTGGTGGTGGAAACAAGGAGGTGACGATTCGTCGTCTGGAAGGGTGAAGGATTATGTTATGGAGTGGATTGGTAGTGAAATTAATAAGGAAATTCCTAAAGCTAGTTCAATTAATTGTAAGAATCTTGGTGATGATGTTGTTAATGGTAATGGTAATGGAGCGAAAATCGAGAAGAAGAAGAAAAAGAAGAGGTTAGATTGGTGGTGGGGGTCATTAGATGAGGAGGAGAAGTTGAGGAAGAAGGGTAGGAAGCCTAGGGAATGGTGGAAGGAGGAGTTTTGTGAGGAGTTGAGTAAGAAGAATAATAAAGCCAAGACGAAATCAAAGTCGAAATGCAACTCAAAGACGAGTATTGCGGTGGAGGGACCGGAGTTGTGGTGGCAGAGGGATGAGGATTTTGTCGGGCCTGAGAGGAAGAAGAGGAGGAAGAGTAGGGGAAAGATGAGTTTTGGGAGTATTGATTGGTGGTTGGATGGGCTGAGTGGTGAGCTTCGAAATGGCGGCATTGGCCGGAGAAATAGTCAGGATTGGGGGACGGGTTGTGGCGGTGGGGAAGTACCCAAGAGTGGTGGGATTAGTAGTACTCCTAGTATGAGAGGTACTGTGTGTTACATTGCTCCCGAGTATGGTGGTGGCGGACAGTTATCGGAAAAGTGTGATGTGTACAGTTTCGGGGTTTTGGTATTGGTTGTGATTTCAGGGAGGCGGCCGTTGCAAGTGTTGGCCTCCCCAATGTCGGAGTTTGAGAGGGCGAATTTGGTTTCGTGGGCCCGACAGTTGGCTTACAGTGGGAAGTTATTAGATCTTGTGGACACCTCAATTCAGTCATTGGATAAGGAGCAAGTAATGGTTTGTATCACAATTGCATTGTTGTGTTTACAGAGATCGCCAAGTAAACGTCCCAACATGAAAGAGATTGTAGAGATGCTAACGGGCGTGGCAGACCCACCTCATTTGCCATTCGAGTTTTCCCCGTCACCACCTTCAGGTTTTCCCTTCAAGTCTAGAAAGAAGGGTAGGTGAGTTTCCACTTATTTAATTGTAAAATTACTGTTTTATCATTCTTAATCTAATGTTTGATAGTACTGTAGCATTTTCTTTGACAATAGATTGTAACTGTATGTGAATTATGATGTGTATGACAATTTTCAATGTATTCATCATCTGTAGTAGAGATTAAGGCAACGGAATCGAAAAGGAAAGGGAAAATGTTACTGTACTACTGTGTTTATTATTAGGACCTTGTTAATCTAATGTTCAGTGACATCATTTTCGTTGACATTAGAGTGAACTGTATGTAATCATCATCTGTGGAATTTATTTAATCCACTACAAGCAAAAGTTAAGATCTTTCTTGATTTCAGTCCTGTTAACTGTTCCTTGTGCAATCAATGAAGTCTTTTTGTAATAATGAGACGGGGTTTGTGTTACTTTGACACTTCACTTAGACTAGTTATCGTGTGTTAGACACTCTATTATCCGCACACAACAGTGACAACTAGTGCTGGAGCTAGGGGAGGGGGTAGCAGGGACGCTCGCCCAAGCTAGAGGATTAAAATTTTGGAAGTTTTTAGTTACAACTCTTACAAGCTTCAAACTTTTATCTAGTTTCTGTAATACCATTACTCTTTCACCCCCGCTCTAGTGTTTCACCCCTGCTGAGTGTTGAGTTCAAATCCTGGCTATATGAAACTTTATGACAATATCCGTGTCTGACATTTTGCCACCGTCTCGCGTCCGATGCTTGCGGCCCCCTCACCCCATTGAACTGGCCTTTGGGTGTCATTATGAACTAAAAAAGAATTTTGACTGTGCTTAGCAAGTTGGTTTTGTTGAGGCCCTACGAATGACATTATAACGTGCCTTCACCTGAAACATGATTAGGAACTGAAATTCTATCCCAAGAAGCTGTTGATTACCAATTTAGCATTAAGGAATCCCATGCATAGTTGTGAGTGTAAAGTCATTGGGACATTGTCTTTCACTTTTCTAGTTGTTAGGACACAATCATCAAGCAACATACTCCCTATCTTTTAGTGCTGAGGGACCTGGATTTGATTAACCCTTCTTTAATGTATGACCAATGTTATTTGGGCCCTCATGAATTGTCCTTTTTCTTTTGGTTGTCTGATATAATTGATAACCTTTGGAAAGCAAAGCCATCTTTTTTGCTTAATTATCGTTTAATTCGGTTAGTTAGACTGTTCTCTCTTGGGCCATCAAACGCCTAAACTTATCGATAAATTATATGCATTGTTCTTTCTAAGTACCTGTATTAGCTTAAGCTTAAAGCATTGTACTGACTGCTCTGCTTTGTGGTCCAGATCTGGAATTTTCATTTTGTCACTTAGGATAATCCTAGCAAAGTCATATTTGTGCTTGATTATTGTTTCATTCGGTTAGTTAGACTGTTCAATCTTGACCCATCGAACGCCCAACTTGTAGGTAAATTACATGCAGTGTTCTTTCTAAGTACTGTATTAGCTTAAGCTTAAAGTATTGTACTGTTCTGCTTTGTGGTCCAAATCTGGATTTTTCAATAAGTCACTTATAATAATCCAAGGCATGTGTTTGAACATTACTCATGTTGTGTTCTGGTTGTTGCTAAATGAATTTTTTTTTCTACTTGTCACACTAGTTTATGTCTTTTTCTTATTAATTTATATTTTTATATAGTATTATTGCTTACACCTCTCCCAAAGAGATATTTTGTAGCCTTTCAAATACAGCTAACATGTAAGGTCTGTAAGGACATCTAGAATGGACTGAGGAAAATATCCATGTATTCATTAGGTGCATTGCTTTAGCCACTACGTGCCGAGCTTGGATCCGCTCCATTCCCTAAAAGAAATGGAGAAATGGTCTAAATTTCATTCCGTGGCGATCTAGTGGTCCAAGTTTCATGTTGAAATGTAATGAGAAGATAAAATGAAAAGAGAAAAATAATGTAATTATGGCTTAGTATCTTTCTGCTCAAAATTAATCATGATTTTCCAGTTCCTTTAATAATATTCTCCAACCAAGTGATTAGTGTGTTGACAACTGGAATCTGACACCCTAATAGATAAATCAATTTCTTGATAATATATGTTTTTTTTTGCTTTTAAAGAGGTAGAAGGGTACTTTTGATGCTGAATTGATTGTAACGTA
This sequence comes from Silene vulgaris, assembly GCA_036897335.1. Classification (NCBI taxonomy): domain Eukaryota; kingdom Viridiplantae; phylum Streptophyta; class Magnoliopsida; order Caryophyllales; family Caryophyllaceae; genus Silene; species Silene vulgaris. The sequence goes on from JAYMSF010001972.1 coordinate 6,227, forward strand.
GATCAGGATTGTACGATCCCTCGTTATTTTGTCCTAGCTCCGAAGGTGTACGGTGTACCGGGTGGTCAGTGGTGGTGTCAGTTCACATTGGGTTTGAATTTGATTATTCTTGCAATGACAACTGCAAGGCATTGTACCATTTGGTTAATTGGTCCTTGAATAATGCTGGTTTACTTCAGATGTGGGGAATAATTACCTCTTTACAGCTGATGAGCAGAGGTCAATTTCAATAATTTATGATGGTCAGTATTAGTTACTCTGTCCTATATGAACATATACTGAGGTGGGGTTACTGTAACACTGAAGTCCATGTTTGTTTCTCATCTGTCCTCGTTGGAATTTGAGAACATTTTTCGGGGAAGGGATGATCATCTTTTCTTTTGGTGGCTATGTTACTCCTATACCCACCACGAGTGTCGGATGCAAGGCATGTTAACGTTGTGATATTGTTTCACACTTTTTGACCTTAGTGTAAAAATGTCTCGGCGTGTCAAATTGTCTGTGTTGGACAGAGGACATTCTACTTAAGTGAAGTGTTGACGTAACATAACATGGTGTACGGGGAATATTGGAAAGTAGCTGCAGTTGTTGTTTCTTGCGCAACTGTCTGAGACGATCTGGGATTGAGAAAGCAGCATCTCTCCCAATAGCAGGCCACCAGCCATACAAGTGACTCTATTCCTGTGAAACAGAGATGAGAATACATCAATTTTGTGAAGTGATTAACCCCTGTCTATGTTGGGCTTCAATATTATTTGTGGTTAGGTTCTGCAACTTATGCTTAGGTTCTGTCACGTTAGAAGTAATACATTACAATGCCCAATAATGTTTGTGGTGTTTTCATGAAGCCCAATGGAAAATGTCCGGGGGAAGGGCCTGGTCAAGAAGCTTCCGATCCTGACGTCTGACTTGTTACCCATCTTGGTTGTCAACTCTACTGGTACTTTCCTTCTCCTTTGATTGTGTTTTTTCCGCCTGTTAACGTTGTGTTTATACTTTGTTTTGAACTATTGGTTACTGCACTTGTTAAAGTATGCATGTAGCCATGTAGGTGCCCTGAGCTTGTTATGGCAACATGTCTTTGTAAGGGACTGGGTCAATTCGGGGCTCAAATCTACCTTGTATTATTCTTTTCGGGTCAGTGTTGAGTTTGGGTTGAATTAATTTTGATGAAATCAGTTGTCTGGTGTCTAGGCTATGGGTTGTAGACCCGCAGTGAGAGTGCAACCATGGTGTGGAGAACTGTAAAACCATAACAGCCCGGTCGAGAATGATCCATCCAAAATGACTATTGGAAAGCAAAGTTAATAACAGCCACGTCTCGAAATGTCTAAATCCAGGCAAATGACCAAATCGATCAAAACCCGTTCCAACCCGTACCCGAACTCGATAATAGCACACTCTAACGGTCTAACCGGAACTATCCTGGCCCCAGTGACCTTTACTAGGTCTCACTAATTCATTTTCACCAAGAAGCTGTTAAAGCTTCTGTTTTCTCCAAGCTAACTCCTGTGATGGTCTGCCGACATTTAATATCTTCTCTGTTTTGATGGTAAAATCCAATCATTTTTAAAAGGAGGTAGTACAAAATAGCTCTGATTTTCATGTTATAACTCTGAGTTGTAGTGGTAAGAAACTAAGATTACAGATGACCTCGGTGGCACGTACAGTTAGCTTTGAATCTACATTTTGCAGTATTTATTGCGTAAGACCGTTCTTTTGTACGTTAAATACCTCAATGCCTGATTATGCCTCATTTGTTTACAAGACGGTCTTATTTTATAACTTGTGTGTGTACTGGTTTACTGTGTTCATGTGTTATTAAGTCTCATCTGTTTTTTCTGGTCTTCTACTCTTTGTTCTTCCTTTCCTAAGTTTCCAACGGATGTACAGACCAAGAGTAAATGTGAAAATCTGAGCCACAAGACATGAAATTAGTTGAGCTTTTATTGCAGAATGGCACACCAGAGGCTGATTTACTGCTGGTGGTCCATGACAGCAACTACCTACATTGTATTAAATGCTATTTTCAGTCTTTGATTGATCCCAAAATCCTTCGTAACGGCTAAATTCTCGGTCATGAGACTCATGATACCCTTAAATTTAGTCGATACGACCTCAAAATACAGTTTTAGTCTCTCATCTGCTCCTCGTCAACATATAGCTAATGCAGCAACAGTGCAATTTTCATTTCTTGTTGAATTAATGTGAAAACTCGCCTATAACACGGCTACTACATCAACTAAACAATGCAGAAAGATCGTGTTGAACTGATTTCTCTTATTGTAAACTTTTGTTGACGTTTACTTGTAGTTCCGCTGATAAACTTATCGAGGACTGGTACTCGTGACCTGGTTGTACCTTATCAACAGGAAATCATCCTTGAGACTAGCTATTCATAATTTTTTTTTTGCATATATTATTGCATATACTGTATTAACCTTGCAGAGTTGCAGGGATCATGCAGGATGAGGTGCTCCGCAAACTTTTCCTACCTTAAATTCAGCATTCATCAATTTAATGCACCCAAAAATTAGCTCTACCTGTCCACTATCTTTACCTGCCCTATCTTCCACTCAAAACCACACTATAACTTACCCTTTTACTTGAAACATTTTTAACCTCTTTATCCCTATACTTGAAACTTCATATTTTTCACCTTCATATTCTTCAACTTCAATCCATGGATCCTTACAAATTCCTCAAAATCTCACCAAACCCTGATGGTACCATCACTAGGCTTATTCCCCTCGTCCCCGTACCCCCAACTGAAAACCCACCACCACCACCGCCGCCACAAGGAGTCGTTAACGACACTGCAACTCAGACCATCACACCACCACCAACAGTTGCCTTGTCTAAGGACATTCCCTTGAACCCAACCAAAAACACCTTTCTCCGAATTTACCGCCCTTTATCACCACCTGATTCTACCACCAAATTGCCTGTTATTATTTACTTCCATGGTGGCGGCTTTGTCTTTTACTCGGCCGCGTCCTCCTACTTCCATCAGTCATGCAACCGCATCTCGGCTGACGTCCCTGCCGTCATTGTGTCTGTTGATTACCGATTAGCTCCAGAGAGCCGCCTTCCGGCTGCCTATGAGGATGCTGTGGAGGCCATCTTGTGGGTCCGAGACCAAGCTTTGAGTTGTGCTAATAGTGGTCAAGGGGCTGATCCTTGGTTGAGCCAGTTTGCTGATTTTAGTCGCTGTTTTCTCATGGGTAGCAGCTCTGGTGGCAACATTACTTACAATGCAGGTCCGTTTTTGTTATTCATTTGATGCATATACAAATACAAATTAAGATGATAGATTTCCAGTACTGTATGAGTAGAACAGTAGGTTTGAGGTCTCTCTTAATACCATCTTAAGTTAAATCTCTCACAATCCTCGTTTTATTTTTCCTTTTTTTTACAACGGTTGTGACTTGTGAGTGCCGTTTTAACTTGGGGCATTTTTAACCAAGAATCTGTGTGAATTGAATTAGAGATAAAATACTGGGAAAGCGGAAAATTTATGTGCATAATGGGACCGTGGATCTTCACTCTTATTTGTACTCTTTTATCATGCAACACAAAAAATTGGAAATCTCGAGGGTTGGTTTATGTCATTTTCCGTTAACCCGAATGTATGAGGCAACCTTACAGCCTGACTCCATTCATGATGGTCTTTTCCAGTGTCGGATTATGACGGAAACCCAAATCAACTGTTATATCTGCAGGTTTACGTGCATTAGATCTTGATTTGTCACCGATGAAAATTGAAGGACTGATAATAAACCAAGCGTATTTTGGAGGAGAAAAGAGGACTGATTCAGAGTTACGTTTAGCCGACGACAGAGTCGTCCCATTACCAGCCAACGACGTTATGTGGTCCCTCGCCTTGCCCAAGGGAGCTAACCGTGATCATGAGTACTCCAATCCAATGGTCGGGATGAGTTCTCTCATCGATAAGATCAAACGACTACCGAGGTCCTTCGTCAACGGTTATGGAGGAGACCCACTTGTTGACAGGCAGAAGGAGTTTGCCAGCATGCTCAAGTCGTGTGGGGTCGAAGTCGTTGCCGTCTTTGATGAAGGAGGGTTCCATGCTTGTGAATTGTTTGAGCCTCAAAGGGCTCTCAATTTGGTTAATAATATTAGGAAGTTTATTCACTCTACTCTTCCTAAGTCCGCTATTTAAGGACCCTAGTATTACGGGTATCGCTTGAGTTTCCGTTACTGACGCTGTCGTTCATGCTTGGCACGAGTGGTAACTAAGTATGCATTGCACGGGAGTGCGCGTAGGATACATTACTAATATCAATAATTATGTTTGTACTAAACCTATCTTTAATTTTATATAGTTATTTTTCGCAAGGACATTACTAATATGATTGCAATAATTATGTTTGTACTAAATCTATCTTTAATTTTACATTGAGTTTCAACCAGAGAATTAGAATGATAATTGAAAATTGTGAATCTGGAAATCAAGCATAGACTTTTTTATGGTGCTCTCGATCACTTTTTTAATGTCGAAAATCAGTGTTACGTTGTAGTTATAACTTATAACGTATGGAGTACATTTGTTGGAATTTTGTTATTGTCAGAATTCAGGCAAGTATTATACGAAGTATGTGGTTAACTGCCTCGCGAGGACTCTGGTCCCCGGCAAGGGACACTGGTTGGCTTAATTAAGAAGATGAAAGAAAAATTAACCTGGCCGTTGCGGCCTCTGCTCAAACAATAATATGCTAAGACCGAACTGGACAGGATCGAATATTGTAGAACGAAGACGA
>JAYMSF010001973.1:0-11007 GCA_036897335.1 Silene vulgaris
GAGGAATCCAATGTTAGTGATTTAATGCCTTGTTTATGAGTGTGATTAAGAGCATTTTGACTAACATCTTTAGCATCCTAAAAGCATTTGAAATCCCATATTTTCCACTCTAATTTAGACTTGATGTAAACTAGTCTTGCAAAAATTAGTAGAATTAAGCTCCTAAGAGCTCAAGTACCTACAACACATGACAAAGCAAACAAAGATACTAGAATACACAAATTAGCTCATAAAACACTAAGATAAGTGCCAAATAACATGTAAATTAGAGCTAACATAAGGGGATAAATTATGCAAATTAGGCACTTATCCGTCTATGATTTATGCTTAGTTGAAAATTTTAAAAACGATAAAAAAAGCATGTTGTGGTTGAAAATCAAATCTTAAGAATCGTGTGCACAAACTTAAAAAGTTGAATTCCAAGTGCAAAAAGGCAAAGTGACGAATCAAAATCGAACTGAACCCGAAACTAAAGTCAACCGAATTAAATCGAACCGATTGAATCCGTTCTTATTATGTCCATCTCAAGCAAGCCCAAACATTGAAAGACACACCTATTAGTAGCTTCGAATAAAACTGAAGAAAAAGGTACAGAAATGGTGATCGGAGTAGAAGCAGCATCACCAATCCCTAACCTCCCTTCTCAATTAATCAAGTGCCTCGTTCCTCATTCTTATTGAAATTCATCATCTATGCTAAATTGCAATTACTCCTTCAACCCTAATTATGCAGGAGACATTGCTGGATCATCTTCCCTTCAATTCAAATTGGTACTTTCTTTTATTATATTTCGCTATTTATTTTTGTTACGAAACCCTAATTTTCGCCATTAATTGGGGATGTTTTTCATAATTAATGCAGGAAACGTTGTTGGCTTTGTTGGGAGTAGTGTAACGAAGATCAGGACTTTATATCGTTGTCTGTTGCAGTTTTCGTGATGAATTCTTTACATTTGTCTCTTGCATTGGTACTTTCCCTCATTTTTACATCATAGATATCATTTGGTTGCTTAATTTAAAATTGTTGTGATTTTGCTGTATTTTTATCTGTATAGTAGAAGTGTATGTTTAGTTTTTCGCCGTAATTGTGGGACAGTTGTTAGGGATAGGGTTGGAGGCAGTTGCGTAGCTCGACAAATTGGGGAATATTAAGCCAAGAACCTTTTTAGTATGAGATTCTGGGGTCTTATTTTTCGAAATAGATAACATTTCCCCATATGCTTGTAGTATGTTTACTGTATTGCATTGAAAGCTGATAAGCTGTGGAGTCTGAGATTGATGCGCTGAAACTCGAGATCGCTTACTTATATCTTAGTTCATCACTTCATTGTATTACGTCATTTGATTTCAGTATTATTATATGTGTAGGAGTGTAATAGAGAATTCCCTGTATTCTTCTTAAACACGGGACCTGAACTAGGGATAGGATTTGAAGATGTATGTGTTTGGAATTGGAAGCTTGCTGATAGCTTAGTCCTTGTTTTAACCTCATTTGATACCAATTTGCTGGTTGATGAGGTGGCAAGAAGGAATTTGTTTATAGTTTAGTCTGTGAGTGTTTAAGCCCACGACTTAGTGTGGTACTCGCCAAAGTGGCAAAATGCCTTTGTGCGCCTTAAGGTGGCCTCATAGATAATGCTTAGTGAGGGACACTACTATGCAATTTCTATGTTTTTTTGCTTTTACTCCCTTTGTTGCCATGTTTTTTATGCATACATAATATTCGCTTTTGTAGGAGAGCAAATTTTAGGCTCTTTTACTCCTGATGCCTTCTTCTTAAGGATCAAAACTATTTGAGTCGTCTTAGTTCTTAGGGATCATTTTTATAAGAAAAAGGGCTCCCCTTAAGATACCGAAAATAGTTCGAACCACTAAAATAAGTTAATAACCCACAATGTCCCAAAGGTTTGGTAAAATAGGTCAGTCATCCCATGCGGTCCCAGGCCTTCTATGGGACTCATTTGATTCGGCGCTTCCACCACTTCTCTCTATAATTGCTCATGAGGAGCTAAGTCATTCTCCGTGTGATCCAAAAGATTCATGAAGATTCATATTGCGTGAGCATCCTTAACTTCACCTTCAGTGAAAATACACCATAATTGTTCAAACCTTCTTACATTCACCCCCAAATCTTACTTCATCATCCTACTTCATCATCTGGCTGCATCTGCCTTTGCTCTTTTTTCATGCATAACAATCTCGTGACTCACCTTCGTACCCTGCCCCTTATCCCTCATAATACTCCTCTACGTACCAGTGCTCATACGCACTCCCTCCCACGTATCCATCACATTCCATCATTCTGACCTCCATTTTATCCCCTTCTACCTTGCCAGCCATTCTGGTCACCCCATACTGCCTTTCATCTCCCAAAGGCAAGCCAACCCCATGCCTTGTCCCTTTGCCCTCAGCAGTACATTCACTGATTCGCTACTCCCCTTTTCTCCAATTGAGCTTTAGCTTTATTATTGAAATAAGCAGTGGCATTATTTTTACTTTTCGTTAAAAGAGCCATGCCTTGTAGCTTTGTGATCATGCGCTCCACATTATCTTGTTCCCCCCTTCCCTCTCAATGTTCTTCCTCACTCATTATTCGGAGACCTAAGTCGCACCCATTGCAAAACAGGAATCCTCTTATATTTCACATCAAGTTTTAACATTCGACCACTTGATATTCGAATCTTTACCAAAGGTTTTAACGGCTTTCTCACATCATGCATAATTCTGTTATGAACTGCTCTCTCCATCTCCGGAAATGGCGCCATATCCACACTCACATTACAGCCTAATTGTGTCCTCATGTGTCTTAGATTTGCTCTTGTTTTTGTTTTTGGTGGGGAGATGGTGAGGTTAGAAGTATAGGGCCATACGGGTAAGTTTGGATCTGACTTTATAGAACTTTGAAGAGAAAATGTAAATAAATGGATGAGACGACTAAAGGGAGTTCTTTTACTATGCCCTTCTCTTTGCCACATTATCCTTGACTTCTACTCCTTTACATGTTGCGCTAGTAAACTTTCAAGAAAAGGTACTGCTTCAGAAAAAAAATTATTTTGAAATAAAAAATTTGATTGCAAAAACTATGCGCTTTGTGTCTATGAGGCGCACGCTTTTGCCGTGTGTCTTGCGCATGGTCGTCTCGATGCACCTCGTGCCTTTTAAAACTAAGACATCCTTCTTGCAGTCATTTATTTGGTGTGCTGAGCGTAGTTTAAAAAGCGTGCCTTGAGTGCGCCTAAGGCGTGCCTTGGATGAGGCACTAGCCAAAATGCCTCCGTGCATTTTAGGTGTGCTTTTAGACAAGGCTCACCTAACAAGGCTAACTAGTACGCACTTTCCATCTTTTTTAGACATGGCTCACCATTTCTTTTCCTCATTATTCCCAACTTTACCCCTTGACATGTTAGCTAACTTAAAAACTTCTAAAAAGGCTATTGTTGCCAAAAAAATTTATTTGGAAATTACAAATTTGTTCTTAAAAATAGGGCACCTCGCATCCAAAAGGCGCGCGCCTTCGCCTTGCGCTTTACGCCTCATCGCCTCGGCCCCTTAGCACCTCGGTGCGCCTTGCGCATTTTCAAACTAAGGTGCTGAGTAAATATGTTGTCCGTGTTTATGTGTTGCTTAATCTTTTGGGCCATACTCGTGCCGACACAACACGGATTGTGGTACGGAATCTGTATCTGCTCTGGCAGTGTCAGCAGTCGACAATCAGGCATGCGTACATCAAAGGCATATGGATGAGCTCAGATTAAATATGTACCGAAAGTGTATGATACTCGTACCAGAAAACCTAGTTACTGATGATTGTCGACGGCAAACGAAGTGAGACTTCATCTATGGCAGAGAAGTAGAATTTTGTGCGGTAGCTGATGGTGTTTTACTTGTATGGGTCCCTTGGTGTAGTTTACCAGAGGCTGTGAACTTATCGGCTTGCTAGTATATGTTTACTTTTTTTTATGTTTTTTTTGGCAGCTGTAAAGAATACTTTACTAAACCTGCAAATAGAGCCTTTTGTGGAATGAGTTTCCATGTTTGGTATATCCTTATTCCTTACTAAACCTGCCTGTTTTAGTAAAACATGTATAAACTCTAATGCGTTAAGAAAATTCTCTTAACTTTTATATCTGTTGCTAATCAATGGTGTCTTGATTTAATGTATGGATCTGTATTTTTTATTTTATTTTTTACTTTTTGGAATTTCAGTTTTTCATTGGTCGTGAATCATACAATATTGCATTATGATTAGCCACTGCTTTTGCCTTTTGGATCTTTGTTAGGACTGTGATCTTGCTGAGACAGAACGAGCTTTGGTCCTGGAAAGATTTCGCCATGCATCCTTCAATTGGCATCAAAGCAGTTTACAGCCAGGAGGTGGAACTTATAGTGGGGAAGAGAACCTAAGTCTCATATGGTAGTTGTAAGTCTGTCACAGATGCTTACATTCCACTCACTGCTTCAGGAGAATCTCTTCCTCCTGCTTCTGCTCTGAGAAATTAGGAGTTGCCAGCAAAAAGGGTGACGTTTTCTCTTCTCAGGAATATGTACGCTGCATCGTAAAGGTAGTTATAGGAGTATTTACTCGAGTGAGTGATTAGGGCTGTGTGAACTCGAATGATGTTCCTTTGTTTTTTGGCCTATATGTTTTACTTCTGTAGCTTGCTTGCTGAATGATTTACGGATTTGTTTTCATGGTTTCATCACCTAAGATGCTAATCATAAATGTAGCAGCTAATGCTAATGTGGTTATTGCCTTTACATTAATTGTCGATCAGTGTTTCCTTTGCATGTGGGAGATTGGCGTTAAATTGCCAACACATTTGTATCACATGAAAAATATTACTGTATTATTTTTTGGCCAGCTCGGCTTCGAGTTAGTTCAGTTTGTTTCAAACGAGAATGAAAATATGATTATTAGGCTGTACTACCCTCAAATGATTATGGCTGGACTAGGAGTATTGACATTTCATCACATGTGAGAGAATACTTCAGTCACTTGCATATAGTATGTACTTTGGAAATTGAGATCACTGCCATTAATCCCAAGAGCTAGTATAGTTTTGATGAGATACTTCCTAGGGGAATTACTAGTTTAGATACCAGTGTTAGTTAAACCTAGTTAAAGTTCTTGTTAATTGTCTGGCTCTTAATGATTTTCATACCACTTATCCGATATTTTAACAAAATTTTATAGCGATCTAGTTTTCTTTTATCAATATGATTTAGGATTTCCCAAGGTTCTTTGAGGCCCTAGTCAAGCAAAGATGACTCGGTGCGCTTTGTAGATAAGGTGCAACTAGCGAAGCATACTATAATCATGCAATTTTCATATTTTTGTTTTCTTTTTCTAGTTTTCATTGTGTTTGCTTCTCTTTGCTACATTGTCCCTAGTTTTCACTCCTTTACATGTTTCCCCTATTTAATTTTCTTAAGAAAATGACATTATTGCGCAAATTTATTTTGATAATACCAATTTGTTTGCAAAAACAGTTCATCTTTTGACCATGAGACGCGCGCTTCACACCTTTTTTTAAGGGGTTGTTTGGATGGATGGATGGATTTGGAGGGACAGGGATAGAAGTTCTTTTGTTGGGTTAACAATTAGCAAATAGGGTAGGAGAGAAATGTAGGGATCCATTTCCCCTCCTTCAAGACAAATTTAACCTTAAAAAATAGGTGGTTCTTTTACGTAAGAAATGAGTTGGTGTGACCATATGTTTCTATTGAACCTGATATTTCTAATGGAGCCAAAGACTCCTAGGGGAATCACTAATGTGGTTGCGCTTCTTTCTCTTGTGAAGTAGCGACCCTTTGTTGCAGTTCTTGACGCAATTTTCATTTTGGGACAGTTACAAGTATGCGTTAGCTTTAAATTCTATTTGTATGTTATGATCTTGTGTTAGATGCATGTGTTTTCATAATGAGGATAGGAATGCATCATCCTCTTTTGGGACAAGTGCTGTAGTAACAAAGGAAATAAAGCTAGCGCTTCCATTTCACTTGCAGGAAATAAATTTGAAGCGAGGGGCTACTTGTCCAACTTCAGATTCTTGTATGCAATCTACTATAAGTAACTATAAGCATATCGAAGTTCCATATTTGGTTACTAATCTATATGTGTTAGCATCAACACATGGAATCATGATTAATATGATAGTTGGGGCTGAAGTTATGACTCTTTGAAGCATCGGAGAAAGCAGTAATCTCCTTGCTACTGATATGCCCATACAGGCAAGTTACCATTATTCATTTTTTTCACATAGTTCATTCCTTAACATGACCAGGGAGCTGTTATAGTTCATAATTCTAGTATTATATTTGGTACTATTTTGGTTATTGTAAAATTTATTCTCACACTGTACAGGTGTCTGACCTTTTGTGATAATAGCTCTGGCGACCGACCACCCTTGTTTGGTCCTTGATGGACGATGAATCAAACTATTCAGGTGCTCTATCAAGTTTCTTACACTTTCTCTGGATGTAAATAAATTACTGTTAGACACTGGCCAGGGACTCGTGTTACCTAGAGATAACAGTAGTGAATACTTGAAAGTTGAACCTGATAGTCGTAAGCTTGTAGGTATACGGGTGAACTTCTGGTATAAAAGTATAAAACTGATCTTTTGTTTTAGGCTGCTTGTAGTTTTTACTTTAGTGGACTTTGTTGTTGTAGTATTTCACCAAAAATAAATGCTTTATGTAGCCTTCAATTTTTTTTTTCAGTGATAATGTTATTTCGATTTTCGACACTGTACAGGTGTCTGAGATTTTGTGATGATGGCTGTGGCGACCGACCACCTTTGTTTGGTCCTTGATGGATGATGAATCAAACTATTCAGGTGATCTATTCACCCTTAACAAGTTTCTTACATACTCTCTGGATGCAAATAAATTAGTGTTAGACATTGGCCAGGGACTTGTGTTACCTAGAGATAACAGTTGTGAATACTTGAACCTGATTGTTGTAGGCTTGTAGCTATACGGGTGAAGTTCTGGTATAAAACTGGTCATTTGCTTAGGCTGCTTGTAGTTTTTATTACTTTAGTGGACTTTGTTGTAGTAGTATTGGACCAAAAATAAATGCTTTATGTTACACAACCTTCAATTTTTTCTTTCAGTGATAATGTTCTTTCATGACAAAGACGTCATCTAGCATGCATCTGGATAGTTGTTGGCTGCATTCACTTAATTTGCATTTTATATTTTAGAGGGCCTGCTTGATAGCTGATAGGATCAAGGTTGAAGATGTTAATTAAGTAGAGCACCTAATTTGAGTATATTCAATTTTTATTGGTCCTAATCATCATTTCTTAAGTTTAAGATCTAACATTAACCTTAATGAAGGTCTTTCTGCCAGTGGAGGCTTTGAATATTTAATAGGATATGCAAGTCACTTTCCATGCGCCCTTACTGCTGTGCTATAGTGCTCTCAGATTATAGTGCTTGTGTCTCAGGTCCTCATACCGCCAAATAGGTCAAAATAAACTTTAAGATGGCATACCTCTTATATACTTTAGTTACGTGCTCTATATCCGTCAAATTGTTCCAATGTGCTTCAGTCGCACATATATACATGTTAGGTTGAGATTTACTTCATCACCTCACAGTTCTTCTTTTGAACACCACAGTGTCTGGACCTTGTAATTATCAGGAGTCTTGGGGATATCTTTTTTGGTGGTGTAATGGCTTGAGCTGAAGAGTTTCAACATACTTCTTTTAAGACAGGGATTCGACTGGGATAATTTTGTTTCTGGATTTTGTTGAGGTAGACTCAACTTTCTTAGTGTAATTCCCAAATTGGCCTTGGTTTCGAGGTAGTGGGGGAAATGAACTTTTGTTTTATGTCTGATTTACGTTCAAAGGTCTAAAAACTCATTGTTCCAACTGCATGACTTGTCCTTTGTTCCTGATGTTTGTGCCATACTGTCATTTGTCATCTCATTTATACTCTTGAAAATTAGCTAATACGAGTATCATGAAATCGACTTTTCATGTACTGAAATGTTTGATAACTTTTATCGTGGGAGAAACCCCTCTTAAATTTTACATTACTTGTCCTTTCTGTTGTGGTTGGGGCCAAAACATAATTTTCGTATTTAGTTTTAGTTTAAGGATAATTTAGGATGATGAGGATAGAATAATTTAAGTTCCAAGTCTTTGGTTATTAGTTTGCTAGCTTACTGTAGGATTGTAGCTGTATACTAGTACCTCTTCAAGGGATGCTTTCATGGACGTGCATGCTGTTCATGTTGAAGAATGTATGTTCATTGAACCCCTTCTCACTAAGTTAGCGTAGTGGAGAGCATCATTTTACGTGTATATAGAATAAGACAACTGCTACTGCAATTTTTTATGGCTGACTATTATCTCTATCCATTTGCTAGCGTGGAGCAACTATGAAAAGCATTGACCTTTTAGGCTTTTACTTAGCCAAATATATTATATTTAAATAAATTAAATTATCATGAAATTGAAGAAGCAAAAGATAGGAGCAGTTGACTTGTAAATTTTTTCTTTAAAGTACGATTAAACTATCCTAGGAATTCAGGGCTGAATTTTCCGTGCTTTGTCGTGTATGCATGAGCATGAATTAAGATTAGGATTATGCTGACTAAGCATAAAATATATGAAGTAAATTCCCCCCTACAAAGTATTTGACTACGTTAAAATATCACTTATATGATGGTTTGCACATCTTAGTACCATTGTTAATATTTCTATTTTTAATTTTCGGGGAATGTAATCAATTTTGTTTTCAGCCTTCTCGACCCACTGTTAAATAATATATTTTCTTACAGAGGCGTCAAGTGAAATGACGAAACTAATTTACTTTCGGAAAAAGTTAGTGTTAGACGGGATAAGTAACACATTTTTGCCACGATCAAGCTAGGGTGTTGGGGTCACGGTATTTTTGAGACTTGCCTTTAAGTCGATTGTTGCGGCATAACCTCGGCCATTTTGCTGTTAAAGTGGCATATCGTCTCAAATATGGACCGCATTCACCTTCAAAATTTTGTTAACTAGATTGCATTTTGGTGTCAATGGCTCATATGTAAATTCATGTTAGAAACTTCATTAATCTATGAAACCAAAACTACACAATTGTCTCTTGGCGAATTGAAGCTTAATTTGGTGAGTGCCAGGACTGGTTTTCTTTGTTGACAAGGGGGAATGTTAGCATAGGATGAACTAGACATGGGTTTGTTATCATCATGAAGGTCAATTAACTTCTTAATAATTATTTAATAACATGGAAGTTTTTTTGTGATGCCTGTTCAGTTCTTGTAGGTTTCTTTGGAGGTTGGATTAAACGATCATTTTTGTTTGAAGGCATTGAAAAGGTTATGGAAAGTATACATCGAGTCGCTTACTTTCATTAATTAACAAAGCGGTTATATGATCAATTGTTGTAGAATAATTTGATTTAAAAAATTATGATACATGAAATCACAATTTTTGATGTTTTTTTTTATGAACTGTGGTTATGATTTCTGTCTGAAGACCAAGAACCCTTACTGAGCTAAGATGACTTGCATGTAAGACGTAACTACTGTTGTATTTTATCTTCCGTACAGTTGTTCTTATGTCACCTAGTTATTTCTTATTTCAACTGGGATAATGTACGAGCTTGAAATGGAATTAATAAAAGTAGTGCAATCATATAAAAGACGGGGAAGAATGCTATTTGGCGGCTGGTTCATACTGCATTTGTAGGAGTAATTTATTTGAGTAAACATCCGATGTCACGGATGACGGTTCTTATAGTAGCCCTTGTCACTGAAGTTTTATGGTTGTCCTCTAAATTCTTAATTTGTGCCAAAGTTGAACTAACCCCCAACACTTGACAGCGCTCTTCCATATTTTCTGTATTGGGACTTGGCAAATAGTTAGAAACCTTGCATGAACCTCAAACGTTGGTTGTTGTATTTGATGTGTGGCTTCAACCTAGTTTTAAACTTTGTGCTCTATGTATTGGTTTATTTATGTTTGCATCCCTACGAATCATAATCCTTTTGTCCCCAGTATCAAATTACTGCTCTTTTTTCTTGTATAATAATAATACCTATATGCCCTTTGATTTGTGAGGGGTGATTTCTAACAATGCCGTTTATTGATAGTTTGTTGTCATTTAGGCTTTGTCTGTCATCTGTATAAGCACTCCGTATTGATCTCCAAATTGGTTGTGTTATCAGAACCTAATCTGGAATGTTATGCAGCAGATATGATCATCGGCTCACCGTGTTTACAAGTTGGGGATATATTACACATGTAGTTGCAACTTACAACTAAGCGAGCAGGCGTTTAAGATAATTGTTTATTGGGAAGAAGCTAGAGACGTATATAATGTAAATAAGTGTTATTCCTCAGTATGGGGCAGCATTTACTTACGTAGATGAGGAGAAATAGAAAAGGGAGGCATCATAGTAACACGTAGAGCAGTGTCAGAAATTGACAGGCGAAGAGGATGAAGGAAGGCTTCAACGTAAACTCTGCATGTATGTATGCCTCTAAATAAAAACATCCATGTTTGCTTCCTAGACGTGATGTACTTACTAACTCACTGACTGGTCATCATTGGTTTGAAAGAGCTAAACCGGCCCTGACTTTTCCCTTGATTACGACTCTCTTCCCAAAGGCCACCCTTTCCTAATCTGTTTTTGCCTTTCAACATTATACTGCCCTCTTTTCGATTTCTGCAGAAATATGTTCCGCCTTCATATTTATACAATTTACTACTCCCTCCTACCCGTAATATTGAAAAGTAATGGGTAAGAGTGGGTTGGGTTGTAAATAATGAAAAGAGCAAAGGGTAGAATAGTCGTAAATATGACAAATGGGACATTTGTGTGGATAAACAAAATTGGCAAATGGGACATTTATTATGGGTAGGAGGGAGTAATTCTTATCAGAGACGGTCTAACGATAAGCTTGTTATGAGGTCTCGAACAAAATGTGGTTTTTTATTTTTACTTTTCCTTAAATTGTACTGCGACTACTGATATTTAAG
>JAYMSF010001974.1:0-11005 GCA_036897335.1 Silene vulgaris
GTTTTATTCAATAATAATAAATTGACGGGAATAATCTCACCTTTCAGTCATCTTCCAAGAATAGTCCAACCTTTTGATAATCCAAAAATAATCTCATCTTTGAGATCCATCTTCTTTAAACAATCTCTCCATAAGAATGACTTGTAATAGTAGGTAATGTGTCTTCAAATTGTTTTAATTACCTTACTTCATTACTAACCATTTCTCTCTCCCTCAAATATTTTAAAACAAAACATGATAAACAAATACTCCAAACTAAGGAAGAATATATGTAATCTAACATGCTCATTTGTCTTACATACCAACTATCCATGCAAGTAATCTATGAACAACCAATATATTGTAGTGATGATAAACTCTAAACATCAAAGGGAGAGTTGTTTTTAATTGAAACAGATAAAAATGAAGTGGAACTTTAATCATGGCGTGCGCAGGAGCTTGGTTGTTATTCTTGATTGTGCTTTTAGATTTTTTTTGAGGAATTTGATTGAAACTTTTTTTATTAGGGGCTTGTGACTTTTATGAAATGAGTGTATTTTTCTTGATTGTTTGATTTTTCTGGAAATTTATGTGAATTTGGATGTTAATATGAAAAGTTTTTAGGGACAAAGAGGGGGAATTAGTGATTAGAGATTTAGAGATGAAATAAAAATTTAGAAAGGACGACCACCAGTAAGTAAGAGATGGGATTGTAAGTTTGTAACCTTTTAATTAGGTAATAGGTAACAGAGCTTGTTTAAAGAAGACTGAGTTAAAAGATGGAATTGTTTTTGGATTATTGAAAGGTGGGAGTATTCTTGGAAGACAGCTTAAAGGTCGGATTATTCCCGTCAATTCCTCCTACAAATTATAAATTTACCCACCAAATTTAACTCCATGTTATATATTTAAAAGAAAATGAAAATAGCTGGCTTTATTATCGAACAATTTATCTATGAGTAAAAATTTGTCATTTCTTTAGATTAAAATCGTATAGATTCGAAATACCATTAATCGATAAAAATGTCTAATTGAAATGGCCCGAAAGAAATTAAAAAAAAAAATATAAACTGAAGTTAACTTGACAGAAAAAAACAAACCATTTAACCTAATAACCCAGAATCAAATCGAATAACCCATTTATCCAATCTACCGTCTAAACCGAACGGAAGAAACCGTCTATACCGAACTGAATTGAACTAAACCAATAAAATGAAACCAAGTTCAAAACAACCTAATACTCCTACTTTGAAGCTCGCTCAAAAATGGCGGTATGTTTACTTCTCTTTCTTCTAATTGCAGAATCGCACTTCATAAATTCACATATTTGATGTAAATTTTCTCCATTGTATCCCTAATTCATCTCATATTTCAACTCATCATACATTTTTACACGCTGTTCATTCAATTTAGCTTATAAATGTCGTTAATTCATCGTGTTTAACTGTTTAAGCCGTGATTGTGAAACACTGAAAAGTTTTATGTAAATGTGTGTTGATTGGCTGGATTTCGTGATTAATTCAATTGTGAATTTTATGCCTAGGTGTTTTGCACCGGAATTTCCGTGTTTTTTAAGCTATGTTACTCCGATACTTCACTTTGGTAGGGTTTCACTGTCCGACATGACCCAACATTTTGACACTTCATTTTAGACCAAAATATTGGCAATTTCGGACTAAATAACCGTATCTGGCACTACGGTTGATAAATGCAGTGGCGGACCACAGAATTTTTTGTCAGTGGTATCTCAGTACCCATTTCTTCACTACACATATAGACTGATAGACCCGCATTGGACCGATAAACGGCAATTTTTTTGAATGCATGTGAAATTTATCATCAAATGAAATTCTCAGCATGTGCTGAATCGGCTTGCAGATACTGTAACATTTTGCATAACTTACCTTGTTTGTAGTTAGATACGAGTATTAGACAAAAGGCGTGTACCAGGCTCTAATTATGTGTGATTTTCCGTCCAAATCTTTTGTTTTGTGTCATTTTAGTTTGAAGTATTTGACCGCTAGTACATCTAATTTAAGATAGGAAAGGGAAGATAAATAGTAAATGCGTTGTTCTGGAATGAGTAGGGAGTTCATAGTTAGAGCTGAAATTTCTAATACGTGTCCATTTTTTTGCGGGATTTGGTACTCTTACACTTGATCAAAGGTACAATCTATGTAGTTGGAGGAGAACAGCAGTAGGAAATGCATCTTTACAGAATGTGTAGGAATTGACTGATGCAGACAGTGCTGTATCGTAAATTGTTTTTTTGTCTGAGATAACCTATTGCAATATGGACTTCAGTGGTGTTGAAGAAATATCTGGTACTGTAGTAGACTAAGAATGTGAACTGGCAAGATATCATTCGTGATAGGCAACAGTTGATCTGAATACCTTCTTGAGAGAATACTTGCAAAATTTGAACTGTTGTATATTTCTACATGGTATGTATCTTTGTGTTAGAATAATTTTGATGGTTCCGATTGTATACAATTCATGATCACAAAAAAAGCGGCTTTGTACAGAGGTCACTGGCACAACCCAGTTGGTATACATCTCTAATAGCTATAACAAATTATTTGCATAAATTTCACAATAAAAGAAGTGCGGAGTTGCAGTCCCCTTTTCTTTGATAGTTGTTCTCGTATGCAGACTGCAGGAATGTACTGAACATTTTTACAGCATTTCTGCAGGAAAATCTTCCTCAGCTGTGGGCGTATTTGGGCTTGACCCTAAAATCTCGAGCAGGTCAACAACTTCATTGATAGTTGGTCTTCTCATGGGATTATGGCTGACACACTTGCAGGCCATATCAAGAATCTGCAGCATCTCTTGTTCATATCCCTTGCCTCTCAAGACAGGATCAAAGACTTCGTCATGTTTTCCTTCGTTCTTTAGTTGATGGACCCACACAACTAGTTCCCTTGTTGTTTTCGGTTTACATATCTCCACGGGCCTTTTGCCGGTGAGCAGTTCAAGAAGTACAACCCCAAAACTGTAGACATCACCCCTTAAGGTGGCTACCCAAGCCTGCCCATACTCTGGTGGAATGTAACCTAGTGTTCCCACAAGGTCAGTGGTGACATGGGTGCGGTGCGGTAGAATGAGTCTGGAAAGTCCAAAATCTGCTACATGAGCTTTGAAGTTATTATCAAGGAGAATGTTGCTTGACTTTATATCACGGTGCACAATATGTGGCTCGCAGATTTGGTGCATGTAAGCGATACCCTTGCCAGCTCCAAAAGCTATTTTAAGTCGCATTGGCCAATCAAGTTGGGACGGGCCATCAGGATTCTCATGTAACCAGTAGTCAAGGCTTCCATTTTCCATATAGGAGTACATCAGTAGCCGAAAACCATCATGCACACAATAACCCATAAGGGAAACCAGGTTTTCATGTTGAGCAAGTGATAGAACTTCCACCTCTGCTTTGAATTCTCGTTCTATCAGACACATATCTCCGGAAAGCTTTTTGATAGCAAGCTTAATGCCATCATCCAAGGTTGCTTTGTACACCAAACCAAAACCTCCACACCCAATGATGTTTTCTTGGTTAAAATTGTTGGTGGCTTTGAGTATGTCGAGTATTGACAGATCTTTGATCTCTGTGGTAGTTTTTGGAAAGAGTACGAATAGACTAGTATCTTTTCCCATTTCATCATCGGAGCTATAATAGCGTGAATTCATCCCTGTTTCAGTTTTATCAGTGTCACCCCCAGGAAGTATCCGTCTCTTGGACATTATCCAATACACTAGAATAACAAGAACACAGGCGATTGCAAAGCAGAGACCTAGTACAATTCCCAAAATTAGTCTCTTATTTAATTTTTTGCCCGTGTGTGTAACTGAGGAAGCCGGTTTAATCGAACATGGGTTATTATGCAGAACTTGACCACATAAACGTGGATTTCCAACATAACTAGATTCTCCAAAAGTCCCAAACTGACCCCCTGTGGGAATCTGTCCCTCGAGATCGTTGTAGGAAACGTTGAACACTGATAAGAAATTGAGACTTTGCAGTGAGGTCGGAATTTCTCCCGTCAAATTATTCTGTGAGAGGTCTAGCATTTCAAGGCTTGTGAGATTAGAAAATTCGGGTGGGATACTGCCTGAGAAATTGTTTTCACTGAGATCCAGCACATGAAGATTTTGCAGCTGGCTTATGTCAACTGGGATTTTACCAGTAAGTTTGTTACCCTTTAGGTAGATAGCAGGCGGCAGTATTGCAAGCTGATTGTATTGCTGGTTGCTAGCGTTATTTGGGGCAACGAAAACCGGAAGTTCAAGATAACTTCGCTTTAATTTATTTGCAGCCTCCACTGATACCATTGCGGGCAGCCTATTAACCGGCACTGTGAATTCCCCAGTAAGATTATTCTTGGACAAGTCCAAATAAAAGAAGCTTGGGAGAGTTGCGAACCAATCTGGAATTGTTCCCGTCAAAGCGTTGTACGACAAGTCTAAAACCTCCAGAGATTTTATATTTGCCAGCCACTCAGGGATTTGACCTTGGAAACTGCATCCTCCCAAAGCAAGAACCTGCAGGCTTCTAAACCCTTCTAGACCTATAAAACTCTTCTCAAGGGGGATAAATTCATGATAAAAGTTCTTTGACAATGTCAGGGTGGCTAGGTTTTCGCAACTCGCTAAAATCGTTAGCGCTCCTGATACATTGGTGAAGCTATTGTTGGATAGGGAGAGGAAAGTTAAAGATGGCAAGGTCACTACGTTTGGAGATATCTGCCCTGATAGTTTATTGATTGCCACTCTTATTGCAGTTAATGACTTGCATGAGAAAATGCTTTCAGGTAAGTTTCCAGTTAAGTTATTATTACCAAGGTCAAGCGTTTTAAGACTTGTGAGCCTTGAGAAATCGAGTGTAGAGATGTTACCTTGCAAGGCATTGACTCGCAATATAAGTTTAACTAGACTCGTACAGTTCATCAAGGATGGTGGTATGGTACCATTGAGTTTGTTTATGTGAAGCTGCAGCTGCTCCAACTTTGATAGCTTCCCGATATCCCGTGGAATTGTGCCTGAAAAACTGTTGGAGTATAACTCGACAATCCTCAGATTGGTTAGGCCGAGCATTTCCTCTGCAATGGTTCCTGTTATGTAATTTGCAGGAACCGACAACTCCTCCAGCGATTTTACGCTGTAAATGTCATCCGGAAGTAATCCAGACAGATTATTAAAACCTGCTCGAAACACCTCAAGTTTCGAGCAATTTCCAAGGCCGGCAGGAATGCGGCCATTGAAAGCAGCGTTCGTGAAATCAAGTTTTGTAAGCTGAGGACAACTAAGGCAAATGGATGAAGGAATCTGACCGTTAAAGTTAGTGTTGCTGGCATTGAAACTGGACAAGTTTGACGCCAGAGCGAACCAGGTAGGCTCAATTGTGCCGCTGAATTGATTGTTCGAGATATCTACAGTTTGTATGGTACCAGGGAAACTTCCATTAACAGTTAATGACCCCGAAAGACTACCATACAAACGGTTAGAGCTCAAGTCAATGATCTCAATGACACTCAATGAAGTAAAAAGACCATCTGGGAGTACCCCAGAAAGTAAATTATCAGAAAGATTGATTTGAGAAAGACTTGTCAGAGACCCAAGTGAAGAGGATATATTCCCCTTCAATTCTCTAGATGGTAGCAGCAGACGGGTAACCCGGCCGCTATTGTCGCAACCTATACCTTCCCAAGATAAGCAACAATCAGAGTCAGATGACCAATTCAAAGGTCTCAAAGAAGATGATAATAACTCAGAAAACTGAAGAAGTGATCGTTGATCATTCGGGTCGCAAGTTTGTTGTTGGTAAGAAAAGCTGCAGGAGTATAGCAGTAGGATGAAGAGAAGATGTAGATGGTAGCTGTTGCTGGTATGACATAGTGAAGGTTGGAGGTCTATAAGCATGGTTTAAAAGAATTTAAATTTTATGTGATTTATGTGTGATTATTATTGGTTAATGTTGTTGGTTTTTGTTGTTGTCTGAAATAAGGTACAATTTTGTTTATTTTGATCAGAAACAGGAACAAAGACAGAAGACATGTAGATGAATAAGATGATGAGTGCTCAGTCCAATGATATGGGCTTCCCACTTCCCATGTTTTGTCTGCACGGTCTCCTTCTTAACCCATCTCTCTCAAGAGAGAGAACTAAATAAATGGTATAAAATATTCGTAATGGGGTCCTCAACGAGTCGAGGGCAGCAAAAGGGCAATATTGATGCTGACGGGTTTCAAGTCTTCGACATGGAAGCCATCCCAACGACCAGGTATTATACTGTTATTAATATGGGTTTAGTTACTTTCTTTGAACATTAAACTCCCTGAAAAGCGTTTACTTTTGGATGGCTATGGAGATTGGAGAGTGGACTTTGTTTTATCAAGATAGATTAAAATATCAGTGTGGAAAAGTAGGCAAATTTTTGGGAGAGATGGAAAATCGGAGTTAAAGACTCATTATTCTTTGCTTTTGGATTATGATAGAATAAAGCAAAATGGCTCGCTAAAGTGACTTAGTCTCTTTCTTTTTATTGTGATTGTGAGGTAAACTATGTAGATCTGAAACACCCCCTACCCCCTCGTCTTGCAATTTGTTTTTTGGTTCTAGATTATGACGGTTTTGGATTACGATGGAATAAAACAAAATGACTAACTAAAGTGACTTCGTTTCTTTCTATTGTGTTGCTAGCGTAGGGGTAAGACTGCGTACAACCAACCTCCTTAGTCCTTACCTACAATTTGCAGGAGTCATTGAGAGGAGACATTAGGTTAATGTTATTGTTATAGAGAAAGCGAGAGAAAAGACAGTTTTTTCCTAAAAAATGTAATCATCATAATAAAATAGCAAAAAAAAAAAATAGGAATATTATTAGATTAAAGACAGTGGGCATCAATTTGCAAATATGTAATTATAATGATTCTTATCATAACAATGTCACAGTTGGATATTAAAATAGATAATGGAGTAAGTTGCAAATGCATACTGTAGTGCCCTTCATATTCTTTTTTTTTATTTTTTTGAAGTCTACCATCTTTGTTTGTTTCTTATTTGGACCTCCTCTCCCACTGTTTTTTTCTCCCCACCTGCAATTGCATCATATTTTGTTATTTTGTGGGTAGAATTATTGATTTATACCCAATTTTGACTCTTTGGTTGTTAATTGTTTTTGTTATAGATGGTCTAAATTATAGGATCCTTAATGTAATCTTCTAGTGGTCTATAAAATTATCTGGGAGATGTTAGGTGGACCATCATATTATGTCATAATAATATGAAAAGATTTGAGGTTATTCGGTCGAGAAATGTTAGGCACAAAACCGTCGTCTTCTATAATATTCGAAAGACCGATGTTACTTTTCTCTAGTTCTAGGTAATTTTGGAAGGGTATGGGTCTGTACTTCCTGTGAATGGAATTTATCTTTTATGTTTTAATGAAAAGAAGGGTGATTTATATCCGAAAGTGTGGTTTGTAAACATAGGAAGAGGGAGAAGGGTTTAGGTTTTCTGGCAATGGTTACCAATTCGTTTGCGCTTAATAGTAGAATCACGAGTGTTAAGGTGTAACCCCGCTTTCGGTCAATTCTTTACGTTTTTCCTTATTTAGGTGTCTCAGTTTTTTCTTTCCGTTTTCGTTTCCGTAAACAGAGAAACAGAATTTTTGTTTATTCTTACCTTTTGATGACAAAAGGCAATAGTAGTGTACCCTATGAATCTGATACAGCCAACCCTACTAGTAGTTGACCTTCACTATTGAATTCTTTCTCCTAGAGCCTAGATTACGTTTCATTAATATTAATAATCGAGTACATCTTTTATGTTTATGTCATTCTCTTGGGCTCCTTATTTTTGTAGTCGTTATTTTATACACAAATTTTACTAAATCATACGGATAAAATTGGAAATGACGCATATGATTTAGTAAAATACGTGTATGATAGCAATACCCCTTTTTTTTGCATTGAATAAACCTACTTTTATTTAAGAATTTAAGAAAATGTCAAATTGTAAAATGAATTCAGATCTAATATTTTTTATACAGATAGGCTTGTTGATGAAACCGACTCCAATGGCCTTTGACCCGGGATTACTCATTTAAAATAGGCAAATTGTCAAGTTGACTATATAAAATCTTTCATTTAGTCAACCCCTATAAAATATGGAGTATTATGATAGGAGGACATATTTTTTTTTTATTTTTATAAATTATTACTAACCCAATTTCATAGTCCTCTTCGGATTCTTACCGACGAAATGGTCTTGGTCTGGTGGTTAAGAAGGTATAGTTGTTAATAGATCATGGGTTCGAATCCTCCACTCGATATTGTATTGAACATAATTGGAAATAATTCATTGAACACTCCATGTGATTGTGTGTCCTAATAACAGTGGTTAAATTTGTGGTTTAAATTGCACAATCTAAAATGAGAAAAAAATGATATGAATAATCAATCGTTCATGCGGTATGATTGTTCAAAATTGGGCAGTGGTCGTATACTTGTATACGATTAGGTTAGACAGTTGGTATGATCGTTCACCTTTTATTATCCGAATTTTATGATTCTATTTGCTCCTTGTAATTGCAACTCGAAATTAGATGTCTCGAAAATTATTAGAATCATAATGATGTGTTGTTAAATAGGCTTTCTACACTATTTTAGCGGAATTGTGCCTAAGTTGTAACATAAACTTGTCTATCCAATCTACTGTAGTATCTTACTTCGTACAATTTTAAAGTTCGATGTTGATATTCAATCTCCATTTCAAAGTAAGATTCCGATTCTGACAACCTCGATCCTAATTTTTTTAATGTCTGTGAATGAGTGAGGTGCATGATCTCCATGAAGGGTATCTTGGTTTATCCAAGCTAAAACTAGTTCAACGGCATGGACTAGTATACTACCTGTATATAGTACAAGTATTGTCTTTTTCTGAGAAAAATTCTAACATCCAATAAATTAGAGATATAATGTGATAAAGTTATGTTGAAATATATGATTACTATGTACTAATTATAGGGTTTAGAAGCGTGGGGAAATACCGAAATAGATATCCTTTGAAATGTAGTACATGGTAATTATACTCCCATGACAATTAGACAAGTTTCGTAAAAAGAAGGGAGAAAAGGACCCTGTTAGAAATGAAGAACCTTAGTTATATCGGAAGGGGTTCAACACTTCCAGATTTTCCATATTACAATGTGAAATTATTTGTCGGCTCCCTTTGTTTCCACGATTCACCATTGCCTGTTAAAGAACATTTTAGTAAATTTATGTTTGATGACCATAATGATGATTTTGCAGTCTAATAAAATGTTGCAAATAATTAATGATGCAATTGGGAATTTTACAAGCTTTGATTGATTTTGGAGTAATGATTTTGTTTATAGGACGTGTTATAGCAGCAAGAATGAGTGATTTTCTAAGGTAGCCTTCTTCTGAAAGTGTAAAACGTACGTGATGTTGCAATTTGCATGCCCCAAAATTGCTTCGAATTTCTTACCTAAGAATCTAAGACTATATGCAATGCATCACAAATGAGAATTTGTGATATGCAATGGTGGCGCGATGGGTTAATAGAGACGGTCACTTTCTCTAAGCATAATATTTTTACTGCTTAGGCCGCTCTGTGTAAATTTCAAATCCCAACTCTACTTACTCCATTTGTCGTTAATTACACATGTTCGATTTGAAGTTTATTTGTTTTGGGCTAAAACTAGAGACGTATGAATATTATTATGGCCTTGCGCCTCTTTAACACAAATTATGTTCCGAATCTTATTATTGTTTCAATTTTATTAGATGTCTCCGAACAGACCAAAACTTATATTTTATTTGATGAATTGATGAATAAATGAAGCAATTTTCCAATACTTGTGAGATTGCCCATTTTAAGTATTTAGTTTCATATTTTAAATTAGAGTATCGTGCCGTCTAAATTTCTAAGACAGACCATGGGGCTATCTGTAGGATTTGGTTGGTTACTCACTACTTCAGGTTGGCATTTGTTTAACAGATAGTCTTGTTTGTGACGGTTGTGACCTCTCACAGTCCCTTCTCACTTGCTCTCTCACTCGCTTGTTGTGAGAGGTCACAAGCTCGTCTTGGAATAGTGTCGTTGCCGTCACAGAGAATTGTTTGTTTAAAGTGGATCGCTTCGTTTTTTATTTGGGTCATATTTTTGGTTAATAAGTGGAGCACTTGTAAATAATGGATACATTGAGAGAAAGTCAGCATCATTTTATATTTTTATGCTCTTTTTAAAGTCACCTTTGCTTTAAAAATAGGATACCGAATCCTCAAGATCTCCCTGCCATGGCTTTTTGAGTTTTATATTCCTCGTTTGGAGTTATCAGAAGTTGATGTTTCGTGTTTTTACATTATTTTATTCCTGGATTCCCGAAAGATTAGGTTTTTTTTTTACACAGAATAATATCTAATTTCAAAATAGTTGTCCATGGTGTGAGTGATCTTTTTTTCAATGTGATTCACAATGAGGGTTTTTTTTATTTTGAAAGTTGCAAACTCAGTTCAATTAGTAATGCTAAGTAATACGGAGTAATAATGTAAAAGTGAAACACGATATTATTACTTGCTAGTCTAATAATCTTACAATAGCTCGTAACTCTCGTAAGGATGGAGTTTAGTGGTTAAAAACTTGATGAAATTCTCAAGAGGCGGGTTAAAGCCTCCTCAAGAGCAATCTTATGGAGTATTTATAGCCTGAGTTCATGCCTTGTAAACTTCGAGTCTGTCACCCTTAAATGGCTTACCTGGTATATGTAGTTTGCAGACTATATCACGTATACGGTATACCTGGGAGTTTACCATGCGCACCTAAAATAACAGTCGTTGCGAGTTCATTATGGTCCATTAGTAACAACTAACAATAAGGCTACTAGTCATGGGCTGATTGAGAGTACCTAGTAAACCAATGACAAAGTCATAACCAACCTGCTAAATAACGTCGACATTTTACTAATTATCGTCGACAAATTTTAATGACTTTCCTAAACTACCCT
>JAYMSF010001975.1:0-11003 GCA_036897335.1 Silene vulgaris
ATGAATCTCTGGTTCATACATAAAAGTTACAGTTGCTGCAGGAGACCATTTGGCATGATCTTTCCCAATACCCTTTCTAGCTATTGCTCTCAGCCTCAATTCCTGACCTTTACGTAACTTCACAATTATAATTCCCCTGCAGGACATCAAACCAGAATAATGCCCCAGCAAAATTAACTATCACAAATATTGATATCTTGCAAATCTCCAGAGTGAAACAGAAGCAAAATTCTTCACAACTTTTAATCCGAGTAATAATTCCTAGCAAAACTTGTTAGCAAACAGACTATTCAAACCCCTAAAAAACATCCTTTTACTAGAACAAGATACTCAAGCTTCAATTTTAACTAAATGCCATAGTTCCACATCAGATTTATGACTAGAAACTGAAACACCATGAATCCATGATCCCTTCCCCTCCTTTTTCTCCTAGTTCACTTATCCAAACAAAGGGTATATCTCTAAACTTCTAAAAATCTCGATTAAACAACTACTTTTAAACAAATTGGTGAAAGAAAATTAGTCACTAACTCATCAATGAAAACAAAACAAACCCCAGGCACATAGATATCTACTCTATCTATCTTATTTGTATCCTTATAATTACATTTCCAGGTCTCTTTTGTATTCTAATTGACCATTTCTGCATTTTGGATCAGATGACAATAATACATTAATACCACAATTCCCTCGTTATAATTTAACAAAAAAACAAAAAAAAAATTACCCATCAATTTTCCGCATTTGAGTCAAACCTAACTTATGTTTCCTAAAATAGACATCAACAGTAACTACCAGAATTAACCTAACTCATTTAATGACTGGACCTCAGTATATGCAATGGCGCTAACACTTATCGCCATGAATAAGACCAGAGTAATCTAAAACCCCTTCATGTGGAGGATCGAACCATAGATGCTTAAACTTTGCTCAAACAATACTCGTAACCAAAGATCTACAGGTATCAGGCTATTAGCAGCATCAAAAGAGAAGTAGATAAAATTAGAAAGCTCCCGAAATTGTGATTTTAACATATGCTAATTATACAGAAACATTGAAAATACCAGAGTGATAAAATTACTACCACAAAACATCACAACCCCGAAAAAGCTGGGATTTCCCACTGCAGTGCTTCAAAATCAAAACATTCCGGTGGAAATAACCATAATCATGCCTCTTATCGCTAGCAGTGACAGATCAATGACAAGTTAGTTACTTTAAGATCCCAAGCCTTAACATATACTCTAACTTTTGCTCCCCCTTCTGCATCACCAACAATGCCTCAAGCCTTCAATCATCCATTGTTCCTACTCGAAACCATTTTACGCGTCTTTATTGTAAAACAGATGCATATCTCTGGAGTAATTTTACAATTCGTATTCTACCTTCATTGCCTTAAAAGGTACCCATTAGTTTTCCATAAGAGTCAAACCTAACATAAGCCACCCATTACAGACATCAACAATCAGTACAAGAAGAAACCTAACTAACTTAATGACTGACTACACAAACAATTGGAATGGCACTAACACTTATCACCATGAGTAAGGCCTGAACTAGAGCTGTTCACGGGTCGTCCCGTCCATTGAACCTGGCCCATCCCGCCCGCAAAATAAGAGGGTACGGGCAAGGCATTTTAAGAAAAATACAAAGGCCCAACCATTAACCCGTCCCAAACCAGCCAAGCTGCTTGTCCGTGGGCCGGAAATTTAACTTGAGGCCGGACCATGTCTGGCCCATGCATGGCTTTGACAACCCTAGCATGAACCATAGTTGCTATAAAGTTTACTCAAATAATACAATAAAAGATCTAGGGATATCTACAGGATCAAAAGAGAAGCTGATAAATGAAGAAGTCCACAAAATTTTGACTATAACATGCACACATAAATGACATAATACAGAAGCATTGAAAAAATCAAAGTGACAACAATGACAAAAATCACAAACCCGAAAAGGCTACAGTTTTCCCACTAAGCACTTCAAAAATCAAATCAATCCAACATAAATCACCGTGATTATGCCTCTTACTGCCAGCAGTATCTTATCAATGGCAAGTTAGTTACTTTAAGATCCCAAACCTTCAAAAATACTCTAACTCACTCTCCCCTTACCACATTACCAATAATGCTTCAATCATCTATTGTTCCTACTTGACACCATTTTATGTGCCACTATTGCAAAACAGATGCACATTTTAATTCACAACGAGACCCATGCAACCTTACTAAGTGAGAATTCATTGCCATAAATGGTTCTCAATGCATCAAAGTTATCAACAACGGTTCTGATTGAGAATTCATATTCTATCATACATTTACTAGAACAAGATGCTCAAACTTCAATTTAAACTAAATGCCGCAATTCCACAGTGAAACCAAGTTTATGACTAGAAATTGATACACCATGATCACCTTTCCATACTGAAACCAGGAACGCAGATACAAACCTACCAAACCAACCTTAAATATCTAAGCTCGTAAGAACCTTAGTTAAATAAACCATTTTTAAAGTAGGTGAAACAAAATCAGTCACTGCTCATCAATGGAAACATAACTAACCTCAGCTGCCCATACCAGGCATCAATACTCACTAGGGGAACAAACCTAACTCACATAATCACGGACCACTCGGCTAATGCATTGGCACTATCACTTATCACCATGAATAAAACTAAAGCTTCTCCAAGAACTCCTGAAATGCGTAGAGGCTCAAACTACAGGTGCTTTAACCTTTACTTCAATAATACTTGTAATCAAAGATCTAGATATATTAGCAGCGTCAAGAGAGATGCAGCTAAATGAAGAGCCCCTAAAATGTGATTGTTACATATATACATAATGCAGGAGGATTGAGAA
Organism: Silene vulgaris; assembly: GCA_036897335.1. Lineage (NCBI taxonomy): Eukaryota > Viridiplantae > Streptophyta > Magnoliopsida > Caryophyllales > Caryophyllaceae > Silene > Silene vulgaris. Next base: position 2,859 of record JAYMSF010001975.1, read on the forward strand.
TACCAGACTGACATCATTACTAACACAAACATCACAAAACTCCAAACAGCTAGTGTTCTCCCACTAGAGTACTTCAAAATCAAATCTGTCCAATAGAAATCCCGTGATTATGCCTCTTATCAGAAGTAGTATCAATGACAAGTTAGCTACTCTAAGATCCCAAACCCCAAAAATATATTTCAACTCCCCTCTCCTGACATGCGTGTAGGCTTGAAACCGTAGGTGCTTTAAACTTTACTCAAATAATAGTTATAATCAAAGACCTAGGGATATCTACAGAATCAAAAGAGAAGCTGATCAATGAAGAAGTCCCCAAAATTTTGACTGTAACATGCACACATAATACCGAAGCATTGAGAAACCTTCGGTAACAACAATATTACCACAAAACATCACAAACCCGAAAAGGCTAAGGTTTCTCACTAAAGTACTTAAAATCAAATCAATCCAATATAAATCACCGTAATTATGCCTCTCACTGCCAGCAGTATCTTATCAATGGCAAGTTGGTTACTTTAAGATCCCAAACCTTCAAAAAATTTCTAACTCACCCTCCCCCATCTGCATTACCAATAATGTCTCGATCATCCATTGTTCCTACTTGACAACATATTACGTGTCATTAAAATACAACAGATGCATATCGTAATTTCACAATTAAGACCCACGCAACAGCCCTAAAGTGAAAATCCATATTCTAACTTCGTTGCCTTAAAAGGTACGCAATCCATCAAAGTTATCAACAACAGCTCTAAGTGAAGATTCATATTCTAGCATACATTTACTAAAGATGCTCAAACTTCAATTTAACTAAATACGGTAATTCCATAGTGAAACCAAGTTTACGAGAAGAAACTGAAACACCATCATCACCTTTCCATAGTGAAACCAGGAACGCAGATACAAAGCCACCAAAACACTCTCAAGGGAATTCCCTCTCCAACCTAGAAGTCTCTAAGCTTGTAAAACCCTCAAATAAATCACTTTAAAAAGAAGTTGGTGAAACAAAATCAGTCACTAACTCATCACTGGAGACATAACAAACCTCAGCTGCAAAGACATCACATCCCAAAACAAAACACAGAACAGTCAACTCTATCTGTCCCATTATCATTTCAATTACACTTATGGGGTATCTATGATATTCTGATCCACCATTTTGTATTTTCGTCAGACTACAATTCTATTTCAATGCCCACATTATGATTTACAGAAAATGTTATCCATTAAGTTTCTGCATTTGAGTCAACCATAACTTATGCCGTCCATAACATACATCAATAGTCGCTACAAGAATAAACCTAACTCACATAATCATTAACCACTCAATTAATGCGTTGGCATTATCACTTATCACCGACCACTCAACTAGTGTGTTGGCACTATCACTTATCACCATGAATAAGACCAAAGTTTCTCCAAAACCTCCTGACACGCATGGATGCTTGAACAATAGGTGCTTTAAATAACACTTGTAATCAAAGATCTAGAAATATAAGCAGGTGAGGAGAAGCGGATAAATGAAGAGCCCCCAAAATTGTGACTATAATATATATACATACTACAGAAGCATTGAGGATACCCACTGACATCATTACTTCCACAAAAATCACAAATTTGAAAAAGCTAGTGTTCTCACACTGCAGTACTTCAAAATCAAATCAGTTCAATAGAAATCCCGTGATTATCCCTCTTATCAGCACTAGTATCGATGACAAGTTAGTTAATTTAAGATCTGAAACATAGAATAGACTCAAAGTCCCCTCTCGACATCACCAAAAATGCTTCAATCATCTATTTGGTCTCACACTCTCAATTCACAACATTGAATGTGACATTACTGCAAAACAGATGCATCTCCTCAAAGACTAAATGATAAACCTCAGGAAAAATGGGATAATTTACTCGTACGCAACAAACTTAAGAGGGTCATAAACAAGACACCGAAAAAACTAACATACTTTCCTCAATCAAACACACCAAAAACATCAAATCAGCTGTAAAAGAGAAGAAGAATCAAACTACTTGTTATCAGAAGCACCGTCAAACTACAATGCCAGCTACGAACAGCAAACTTAAGACGGTCATAAGCAAGACATCAAGAAACCTAATTTCCTGCATAAAAAGCATAAAAGTAGCTCACTTGTTATCAGAAGCACCATCAGAAGAAGGAAAATCGGCGAAATCGACAGGAGTAACAGTATGATCAGAAGTAATCAAATCTTTACTAGTAACATCTAGGGTTTGATCTTGAACACATTTAGCCCTAAGATAAAACTCCACTGAACAAAACTCGCACTGTCCATCACCATCACACGCGTCACAATCACGCGAGAATCGCATCGCCATAGCTCGTTCGCTAGTTAACGGAATCAACCCTAACCTATGAGCTATAAACTCGTCGTTTAGAACGGATGAATTAACCTCGATTTCAACTAAATCAATGGCGATTGTCGGAACTTCGGAGATCATTACGCGTCGTAGCGCGTTAGCGACTGATGCGTCGGTGTCGCGGAGCTCGAATTTCATGAAGTCGGAACGCATTTCGCGGATTTTGATGCGCGGGAACCGTTGGTAGGTTGTTAAACCGCCGTCCATGGTGGTTGGAAATTGAAATTAGGGTTTTGCGGAGGTTTGGGGTTGGAGTAATTGGGGAAATGTTAAACCCTTGGAAGAGAGTGTTGTGTTTTGATGGAAGGCGAGGCAATTATTTCATTTCACTTCAGTTTTGTCATATTTTGGTTTCGAAAGCTTTTTTTTTTTTTTTTTTTTTTTTTTTTTTGACTAGGGAACCGCAGCCGCTATTTTAAGTGCGCGCTGGATAAATCCTCGGGTATACGAGATTGTCTGCAATTCTGCAAATCCCGTAAATCAGGTAAGTCACCGGAGGGTGACATGTTCAAAATCTATTAGGCATGAACCCAAGCCAATAATGCTCCACGAGTTCGCTTTAGTTTTGAAAGTTTTTTCAAAAGTATTTTGTGTGTGGTAACTGGTATGGTTGCTTTTGGTTAGAGACTCGGAAGTATGTGATTACTCACTCGTTTCGGGTCAATCACATACATGTATTTATGTTGTGTGATTGATTGAGGAGGGCATTACTAGTTATCCGATATTTTTGTTGATATTTAATTTAATTTAGTTTTATAAATTAATATTCCATATTTTACTTCAACAATTTATGTGGACATTCACATTCACCTCGCCTCATCGATATCCCAAGTTACATTCATAAGAATACAAGGTGGTGGAAACTTTTGTGGACTACTAAATGATCAAACAGTTATAACTAAATGATTAATATTTAATAACCCATTTTAACTATAAAACGGATACATTCATCTCCAATAAGAATTTGTAAATATCAAAATGCAGATTTGTGTCATTGACTTCCATCGACTGCAACACTTCACTTAGTTGACATGACACTACATTTCGACACTTCACTTTAAACCACAAAATAGACAAATCCAACACTCCTACACGTATCAGACACAACACCGTGTCCAAGACTCGGAGTATCTCTTATTTGGAAGCCTTGGCTTTTGCATGACTTATCGATTTATTGTCGGATCAGATAAAGTATGATCTCAATTGTCCCATACATACCATTTGTCCATTTGAACATACAAAATAGTCCCTCATGAGCCTTCCCAAGCATGAATTATTCCCTTCAAATTCTGCAATTTTTGACAATATGGGATGACCACAACATTTTGAGTTAAGGTTGTAGTCTTGTCGACATAAACCAGCTAATCGCCCATCAACCACCCCTGAATCGTATTGAGCCATCGAAGTCTGACTGTCTGATCTTGCCATTACTTGCCATAATGGTGACTATTGCCACAGTCAAGCACGCTTTTGATTCATGCAACGAACCTCCACTTCCCAATAAGAGCTCTCAGAAACATTCTGAGGCATTGAATGTCAAATTTACTGAATCAAATCACAGAAAGGACGGAACTTTCATTACTGTACCAGATCATCCTGCCCTTCTAAGTAGTTCTAAGATTCACAGTTGAAACAGTCTACTTCTGATAACAAAAGACAAGTTAATGAGTAGACAGACTCCTCAGCAGTTTGGTTTTTCCCGCCGATTCGCATCTTGTATCACTTTCAACCTTACAAAAATTTGTTTTACTTCACATTCAGAAGAAACATTAATTGTAAAAATAAATTTCAAGAGAAATCGTATTTATTAAGAATGCTCATATGATATAAAACGCTAAACTGAATAAAAGCCGGAGAGATTTATACTAAGCATACATTATACATTTTTGGTTCTTTTTTCCCTTCTCTCATATCTAACTAAAACAACAGGTCATAACTGAACATTACAGGGTCATGACCCTGAAATAAGGACGAGTTTCTGGTTTTGAATTGTTACCTAGTAAAATAAGTACTACGACTCTACAAGTAGCATTCTAAAGTCGTGTGAGCAACTAGAAGCATCATTTGATGAGAATGCATCTTATGGGCGATCCCTCAGCCCCAACGAGCCTCAGGGGTAAACAGTGGACATTGTACATTCCAGCTGGGACGTCGTCTAGCTTTAGTCCCTCCACCAGAATAATTTCCTGCAACACGGTGATTCATTGTTAATGATACTTTTATTTTATTTTTACAATTACTGTTAATGATATTACGAGACTAGAAAGTAACACATTGATGTAAATCGAGTTCTTGCAATGAAAGTGAAATCAGGTTGAAGTAAAGATGTTACCTTGCTTTCCAAGAACACAAGATGGGAAGATTCCAAATGATCAAATGACGCAGCAGATAAATAGTCGACACCTGTCAATTTAATGATTTTGTTCAAGTCAGATAAAGTCAAAACTACGAGATTAGAGGATACATTGACCGGAAAAACCCTCACGCAGTACGCCAACATTGTGGGACGATTTAGAAAACCAAAATCTTACCAACAAGCTTGATGTCAGTATTATCGATCAGCCATTGTGCCCCATCCTTCTCGAAAGCCACATAGCTCGAATCAAACTCCTTTTGAAACATAAGCTTCCTGATATGAAAACATGTTTTTATCAAGTTAAGGACATATCAATAATAATACAAGAAACCGGATAAAAGTGAGTATTGTCAAGGACTCTGAGAGTATTCATTCTATCAACTGGCAACACTCCTGTTACTAAATATATAAAATCAATCGAAATTCCATAATCAATAGTCAATCCACTCACAGCTTCAACATTTATACTCAGCTAACTTTAGGTTCGTGTTGTCTGAGTAACATGATTGAACATCATTATTCAGGATGAAACTAAAGACTATAACAGAATTTGGTGCAAACGGACGCAATTGGTGAAAGTCTTAAGCTAATAAAGATGACATGCGCAAACACTAGCTGGCGTGGTGTAAATATACCTGTCTGTGTTCAGAGTTCTGAAAAGCACACGACGTACTCCTTTTGGAATGTGCAGGGACTTCATCACCGCCTCTACAAAAAGAATTTACAGTACGATGCATCAGTTTATCAATCAATTGGCACCCATTATTAAGTCACAACTAACTTATAACTTATGGTCTCGTGTTTTTTCCCTACATATTCAACTAGGTAAAATTGTACTCCGTAGTAACTCCTATTGCACTGTCAGCTCGTTTGATACAAGATCGTAAAAGGAGCAATCAATTAAAGCTGTTTACATATATAGGTCTAATGTTTCACGATGAAATTCATAGTATAGAAATGCCAGTTAAGCTCTATTACAATCTGCAATCTATGTAGACTGCACAAAAGTTCTGCTCTCTTTTACAGTTTTATTTATCTAATATACATCGTTTATAAATGATAAAGGAAAAGCCTAGCAAATGCTGCTAAGACTAGCTCACAACTCAGGAATGCATGCAGCTTAGAGTAGAGGTATATTTTGATTCAAATTAATCAAGACATTAACGAGGGTCAAAGACAGTTATCCAGTGTGCACTTATCAAATACCTACAGCCATACTCATGAACATTATGCCGCTTAGTTTTCTGTTTAACACGCACTTACTCAATGCTCCAGAGAGCTACTAATACTACCAAGTACCAAGTTTGAAAGATTACTTAATTTGTACGAGTTATGCCAACTAGTGTAGAAACTACAAAAAGAATATACAATGAAGAAAAGTAGTTGTGTGATAATACTAACATGACTTATCATGCCAGCGAAACGAAACTAGTTTTAGAGAAATACTAAAGACCACATTTCTGAATTCTGAAAGTATGTAAGGAGAAGACATGAAAACGAAGTGTACCAGTAATGTTGCTATTCCTGGGTACATCAACCAATAGAGCAGGACCTGTCAATAGGAAACAAAATACAAGGCAATTAGTTCAAATATCATTACTCATTGGCAAAACAACCATACTACTTTTTAAAGAATCCATACACAAAAGGTAATTTTACACAACTCTCTTTGAAAGGAGTATCGAGAGTCGTTCAGTTATACGGTTTTCTTATTAAAAAAAATAGATTGATCAATTAAAGGAAGACCAGCCTATTTTATCCTTCCAAATATTGGTGAAAGTGGAAGTCACTGACTTTCCACCCACATCGAAAAGGTAAGCTAAGAACAACTTTATTGGCTCGCGAAAGCTAGAAGAATATTCTTCCAACTTTCCAAGGCATACGATTTAATCTATTGATTGTATAGAGTCACTACAATCCCTAAAAACTAAAGAGCCACCCTAAACAAAATTGTTGTTCCTTATGCTAGGAGTTAGACCCCTCCAAAAATAGATTAACAACAAAGTCTTAATCCGAAATGAATTTGTGGTCAGTGGACCTGCCTATCCAATGATGAATCTCCACCACTCACCCATAAAAACTCAATGATAACCAATGGTTCAGGTTCAATCAGTCCTTTGATAACTTAGAAAGTGTTATCACTAGATTACTTAGAATGACACTTGAACCAGTAAACGCGCCCCCGCCCTGCAATCTCCCTAAGCAATGAAAAATATGAACTTTTTAGTAAAAAGTCTCGACTTCGAAATCATTCTAAAGGATTAATAATTCGGTCCTCTATACTATAGTCTACTATAATTTCCAATCTATGCTTTATCCCCAAGTTCAAATCCTAGTTCCGCCCCTACACATAATCATGTACTCTCAAAGCGTACATACTCCTACTAAATTACCAAGTAGTGGAATAAAGTGCAACAAACTAAGCCCAATTTCACAAAACCACACAGAGAGAAGAAGAAAAAAAAAAGGCAATTTCTCATTTAAGACGAGTATATCCGTCTTAAGCTTAGGACGGGTCCAACAACATATGAACTTTTTAGTCAAAAGCTTCAACTTTTATTTCTAACTCATCCTACTGGATTACTAATTCACCTCAAGTCCAAATCCTGGTTCCGCCACTGCACATAAAAACCGCAAAATAGTATACTCTCGGTCCCAATCATTTATTTACCTTTAATTAAAACACGCAATAAACCGAAACATTAAACAATTAACTGAAACAGAATAAAAAACCCGAAACATTAAAGTTAGAATTACCATTAAGAACATCAAGATCAAGGGTATCAACATCAAAACCAGCATCAAGATATTCATCAAAAAAATGAGCAGGGGAATCAACGTGGGTCCCAGTATGAGTAGGAATCTTCATTTCAGAATTATTAGCAATTGAACCATTCCTCTTACTTTTAACTAACCATATAAACTGACCCAAACCCTCATCCGACCCGAAATTCGGCATTCTGGGTGTTATTCTATGAGTAATGTCCATTATTCTACCATTACCATGTGTCTCCCTACGCTCCGGAACCATATGGACAGTGCCCTCTTCGCCGCCGGCGAGTGTGCATGATTCGCCGCCGTATGGGGCGGGGTATGCGGTGGAGGATGTGGCGGAGACAGCGGTAGTGAGGAGGAGGAGGAAGAAGAGGGTTTTCATGGTGGATTTGTGTGATTAAGGGAGTGATTAAAGTGTGTAACAAGGATTTGGGAGAGAAAGATGGGATTTTTGGGAGTGTATTTGGTGTTTGTTTGTTTGTTTGTTTATTTGGAGACATGGATGATTTATGTATATTTATACGGGTTTACATATGGAGTTGGAGTAGTCCTACTTTTTTTTTTTTTTTTTTTTTTTTTTTTTTTTTTTTTTTTTTTTTTTTTTTTTTTTATGGGGGGGGTTT
>JAYMSF010001976.1:0-11003 GCA_036897335.1 Silene vulgaris
TATTGTGAGGAGAAAATGGGTCCATAGAGCTAATTCAATAGAATGGAAGGAGTACTACTTTATTGAGTGAGACCCACCTCCCTCTCACAGCCCTTAAAAGTCGTGCCAAAAGCAAATGTTCTAATTCCAAAGATTTGGAGGGAGTATAATTTTTTTAGCAAAAGAAAATAATATAGCTTATTCAGCCTTTTTTTTTCTCATGATTCTCTCTTGGTGAATTTTAATATACCATGCAGACTATAGTCACAAGGATTAAGCTGTTATATGCTCTTGCACGACAGTGGTTCGGGGTATTTATTACTCCTGAGACACCAAATGATGGTAAGTGTCTGTCATATAGTTCACAATCTCTTTGATATGCCTACAGGCTTTGGGCTTGAATTATTTTCTTTGTTGACAGAGTGGTTGGTTGAGGGCCTCGCTGGTTTCCTAACTGATACATTTGTAAAAGAATTTTTGGGGAATAATGAAGCACGCTACAGAAGATACAAGGTTTGGGTAGTTCAATTCTCTTATAAGGTTTTATTTTTTTAAAAGTGATGACATGAATAGAACATGTGAATCTTTGAATACTATGCGCATTAAATGTGTTGTCATTTTCTTTATTTTGCTTTTTCTTCGCCTTTACTCATTTTCTCCTACATCAGAAATATTTTCATTTTGGACTTGCAGCACGGCTATGGAAAGTTTTTCAACATTTTATGCTGTATCCTATTTACTTTTTGCCTTAAAAATTTTTGGCCTCTAGTCGTCTGTCCACTTTCTAAATTCTAATTAACGAAGCTGGTTAAAATGATTGCTATGTTTTCCAATTATCTATTAGGCAATGCCTTTGTTGTCTGAGAATAGCCAGAATAGATCTAGATACATGTAGATATTGCATGATTGTCAGATACATCGTTTGAAGTCGAGTTTTTTCGTGCTGTGCAGTCAAATTGTGCAGTTTGCAAGGCTGATGAAAGTGGTGCAACAACTCTGAGCCCTTCCAGTTCACCTAAAGTATTTTATGGTACCCAGTCTATTGGTCTTTATGGCAGAATACGTTCATGGAAGTCTGTAAGTGGAACTAATACTTTTTGCATTGATAAGTTGGTGAATTGCTGAAGTTGCAGCCTAATTTTGCGACTCTACTTTGTGATTGCCTTTCTAGGTGGCAATACTCCAGATGCTGGAAAAGCAGATGGGTCCAGATTTGTTCCGGGGGGTAAGGGATACGTTTTAGTATCTTCATTGTCATTTTCTTTAAGCCTAGGTGGATTATCTTGCAAATTTGCAATATAAATTCTGGCATCAGAGTTCTATCTCCCTTTGAATTGGGCACTTGTAAGGAAATTATTGATTAATCTTGCAATGTTTGTTTCTCATATATACCTTGATCTGATTGATACACGAAACTCCCTTTGTCCATTAAAAAACAATCCGGGTTTTTATTTAGGTTGATCACTTATAAACTTTGTTCGTAGATTTTTTTTTTTTAATCATTTGTGTTCATTGTGGTTTAATTGATTCACGATACTCCCTTTTTTCCATTAATAATAAACTTTGTGGTTTTATTTGGCCTTGCCATCAATGAATTTTTTATTTTAAAAATTTTGTGGTAATTATGGTCTCTAACCCCACATATTTAACCTCCGTTATTTATCATCCACATATTCTTGTATCTTTAATTTTCATGCAAAGCAAACTTGGAAGTTTGTTGTTGGACAAAAGGAGTACCGTTTACTTTTCTTATGGTGAAAGTAGAAATTATTAATGCAATGAAGAAGCAATAGAGGGCAGGGGTTCTTAGTTGCAAGTTTTTACAAAGAATTTCAACTCTAGCTTACAAAGAAGTTCTTCGTGATTAGTATATATTGTTAGCAGAAAATTGACAGTCTCCAGTTCGTCATGATTAGTATATTGTACCGTTTCAATAACAATATTACTCAACTGGACTTGTAAACTTCTGAAATTTTGCGTATATTATGGTGAAAATGAAAACGATATTCTGAAATCAGCATTTTTCTTTAGCAGGTTATGTGGAACGACATATAAAAACAGGACTTTTGGTGAAAAGATGTCATTTAATAAAATCATTTTGGTTAATTGGAAAATGTTTATGCTGGTTCTTTTTAAATAGTACTCCCTACTTCGTATTTCCACTTGTTGATTTGATATAATTGTTATTGCTGAATGATGCATTTCTTATTTTTTTTGAACTTCTTTTGATTACTTTATGGGATTGCAGATTTTGCGTGCAATAGTTTCACGCGCTCAAGATAATGCCCAGTCATTGAGGACTCTAAGTACAAAAGAGGTACTTATTATGTCATGTGCCATCTCATTTCTGTATTCACTTGTTTCGTATTTGTTGTGAATTATTTCTCTACAACATCGTGATGGGGTGAAGAAAGGTTATTTGTAGGCCTACCTTCCCCATCTGCAGGACTACCTTCCCCACTCTTCTTCTTGTTTGTCCTCCCCTACTCCACCCCACTCCTACCCCTTGTTCTGTGGGTGAGGGGTTAATGTTTCCAGTTTTCTATGTTGCATACATATGATTCTTGTGTGGCTTCTGCAGTTCCGACATTATGCTAATAAGCTTGGCAATCTTGAGCGCCCATTTTTGAAAGAATTTTTTAATCGATGGGTGGAGGCTTGTGGGTGCCCTATCCTAAGGTATAAATTCTTCATTTTGATGCCTTTGATCTTTATAAGTTTTGTGCTACTTCATGTCTCATGTTGTTGCTACTTGTTTCTTAACCACTGCTAACTTTTAATGGTTGAAGGATGGGATTTTCCTACAATAAACGTAAGAATATGGTTGAGTTGGCTGCCTTTCGAGAGTGCACTGCTGTTCCAAAAGCAGCGCTTGGTTTCAACAATAACCTTGATTCTGAAAATCAAGGTGAGAATGGCTGGCCTGGCATGATGACCGTCAAGGTCCACGAGCTAGATGGGACACATGATCATCTTTTACCTATGGCTGGTGATGCTTGTCAGCTCCTAGAAATAAAATGTCATTCAAGGCTTGCTACTAAACGCTTCCAGAAGCCTAAGAAGAGTTCCAAACCTGATGGCTCTGATGATAACGGTGATCCTGTAGTAGCTGTGGACATGCGTTCTGGGTATTTTGCTATCTCACTCCCTTGGATTCGGTGCAGTGATGTAGGATTAGTAATCATTTATATCTGATGTTCTAAACATTTAACATCCTTTTTGCAGTACAGAATCTCCCTTGTTATGGGTTAGAGCTGATCCGGAGATGGAATATCTTGCTGAAATTCATTTGAGCCAGCCTCTACATATGTGGGTATGAAAGCATTTCACTTTTTTATTGATATACGCGAAAATTCTTTCAGGGTAGTGGCCATGGGTTATGCTATACTTATTCGCTAATCTTGCTCCAATGGAAGTCACTTTGGGCTTATTTTTTGAAGCTTCATTAACATAAGCGATCACAAGTGGAAAGTCTAGAATTGCCAGATAAAATGATAATGGACATAACATGTTAAGTCCTTGTAAAATTACTTTTAATTCATGGATCACACTCACAGTCCACATAATTTTGAAACAATTGGAACTGTTGTAAGATGTGTGGCTTGAGTCAATCCTCTTCATCATATCTGCTTTATTCTTACCCCTGGATTTGGTGTATAAAGAATTAAAGATGCTACTCACAACTCTCAAGGAATATCGACTCTATTTGAAGGTTTCAGAATTTGTTTCACCCCCAATACGAACACACAATTCACTTTTAACAGAGTCTGATATGAATTTGCTCTTAATAGAGTATCTGATAGACTGATATGCTGGGAATAGCCCAACATTACAAGTTAATTGACTGTAACATTAGCATGCTTGATTTTAAAAAGGACTAAAATGCAAAATTATCATGGGGTATGTGTAAAAACAGCTTAGATAAATATAAAATAATATTAGAATCTTATTACAGAGACTTAAATAAACCAAAATAATGAATACAAAAACATCAAAATATCATTTGCATGTGGAAGGTGTGGGGCATATTGGTGTTGGGATATAGTGACTCGGTGATCAAGGGAAAAAAGTAGGTGCTAAGATTGGGAGATGAAATATTGTCGGATATTTTTTCCAATAGAGCAAGGAAAATGGTCAAAGTACATGGATATATTAAGAGGGGAGGTAAGCCATGGCAGTGTTGACGTGCATAAACTAATGGGCAAGGACTGAGGTGTTTGGCGTTGAAGTTCATAACTTTTGACCGGTTTTTTTCTTAGGCTGGGAAGTGTGAAAAGCATGGTAGAAAAAGAATTTGCGTGGGTATAGTAGTCTCAAGTATGCATTGCCTAAAGCAACTTCTCTTGATTAATACACCCAACCTTACCCACAATCCTTGTTTTAGCAACACTGATAGCCTGTTATTTCCTGATGACCCTAAATAAAAAATGAGCTGGGAATTGCTCGAATAATAGATGCCCCCTCCATTCAAATCCAAATACACCATTTCTCTTTTACACACTTGCCAATGCACACTTTGCATCAAAAATCTCTTTAATTTTACGTTACAAAAAACCATAAAAGTTTGTTATTCTTGTTGTATTCATAAAGACGAATGAAACAAGATCCCACATGACTATATTTTTTCTTGTATATTGCAAAGAATCGTTCAGATACTCTTCAATCATGAATAGTGTCAAAAAAACAAATAGTGTATTTGAATATCAAACCAGTTTTTGGGCCATTTTGCTTTATTCCATCTTTGAGTACTATTTATGATATTATATTTTTCTTCCATTCTGGAGTAAACTGCAATGCTCAATCATTATGCTGACCCCTTTCCCTAACAAGAGTTAATTTATGTATATATTGTGTTCAGATTTTTCAGGTAGTTATCTTTCACTGGTGTAATCTATAGTTAAGGTGTTTTGTAAATTTTTTTTGCTATTGTTGTTTTTGTCTACTATTTCAGATTAATCAGTTAGAGAAGGATAGAGATGTTGTTGCTCAAGCAGAAGCAATTATAACACTAGAGGAGTTTCCAAATGTTCCTTTTCCTATAATTAATTCTCTATCAAATTTTGTTGCTGACTCTAAGGTTAGTAGAAATTTGCTGTTTTCTTGGGATTAATCCCGTAATGTTCTTGTCATTTTAAAAATATTTTATGTTTTCTGATGTTTAGGCCTTTTGGAGAGTAAGAATAGAGGCAGCGTTTGCATTGGCGAAGATTGCATCAGAGGTTTGATGAAGCTTTATCCTTTCTACTAAATAAGGAGTGTCACAGTGACATTTCAATGTTAGTTTATACATTCATGTGTAGGCTTTGTTTTGTCCATTCGACTTTGCATGCCCTTGTTTATATGCGGTTTAGAATTTAGATGTCATCGTGAAGGTAGCAAACACCGTGATCTAGGTAAGAAAATGTGGTGAAAGTTGTTGATATGTTAGGATGGGTAATTTGGCTGGTTTGGGCGCTATACAAACAGAAAATCGTATAAAATTTGTTCAATTTGCTTTGTTTCCTACAAGAAATTTTCTTGTGAGAGCTTCGTACTTCTGTTTCAATTTTGTTTATGAAATGTCTAAAGGACAGTCTGTGTATTGCCAAGCCTCATTTTACATGTACTCCTATCTTTTATTTGATGCTTTTAAGTTTGTATTTTCTTGCAAGCGAGACTTTGAGAGAAACATAATTGCTGTTTATGTGAATTAAAATCTCCTTTTGAGATTAATGCATAGTAGGAATCAAGTGCTCCAATTTTTCGTCTCTTTGTATATAAGATTACTCATGATAACCTGATAGCGTAGTCTCCCCGGTCTTCTTGTTTACATGGGCGTCATGTTCTTAGGTGTCGTTGTGCACATGGGTGTCATCCTCTTTGTTTCGAGTTACATAGATAACTTGAAAAAAAAAAAAAAAAACTGAAACCCTTTTAGAATGTAACTTCACACATTAATTAGTTACTGATTTTGACATAAACTTACTTGAAATGAGGTATTGTAGATCTTGCATCTGTTTGTCTGAGAGAGAAAGAAAAACCTGACTCATAAGAAGCTTCAAATCTTAAAAAGATAAAATTATAGAACTGGAGGTATGATGAAAGTCCTTTGAGTTAAGAATTTTATTGTACTTTTGTGTTAGCTGGAATAATGAAATTATCACTGATTTGGAGGGATTTTATATGTAGGACTTCTGAATAGTTGAAACGTAGAATATAAATGTCTGCAAATCTGTTAGATTGTAATAGCATTTTGATAGTCTGAGTCTGTGAAAATAAGATGATCAGGTGTGATGGTGTGTTCATTCCAGTACTGTTGATTATGTTTTAATTATGCTTTGCTACACAACAGTTCTGACATGGTCCTGTTAACCCATATAACCCCCACATTCGTCAAGAGATTATTTCTAATGGTTGATTTATTTGGCGACAGGACAGTGATTGGGCAGGTATGCTTAATCTTATTAAATACTACAAGTCAAAAAGATTTGATCCTTCCATAGGCCTGCCCAAGTGAGCTTTCTATGTCAACTGTTCACTTCTTTAGGTAGTTTGTTTTACTACCTTATTTGTAGTATCATAAAAATCCTACTAATTCTATTTTTGCATTTTCAACTGTTACACAGGCCTAATAACTTCCATGATTTGGCCGAGTACTTTGTTCTTGAGGTAATGCTATGAGGTAGGATTTGTATCAAAACAAATTAACCTATGTTATTCTCAATAACTGATCACTAAGGGCGACTTTTATCTAAATTTTTACTCTACCAATTTAGTCGTGTCCTTGAAGGCCTTCTGTTCCTGCATATGTTTTGACATTGTGGCGTAGTAGCAACTAACATGCATGGACATCATGTTGCCACTTTTGAAAATGTGTGGGAGCAGTGATATATTGATGGTTTTGTAACCTATGAAGCAGTATTTGTATCAGAGCCAATTAAGAATGGAAAAATGATATTTTAAATACCTTTGAACAACTATTTCTTGGTTATTCATATACCAATGTGAGTCTTTCCCTTCCTATAGGCCTTCTGTTCCTGAATGCCCTTTGTCCTTGTGACATAGTTAGCTTGCTTTCACATGTATGTTGTGACTTTTTAAATTTATAGGGTAAGGAATAGGACAAGTGAATCAGGTGAATAATATCAGTTTAGGCATGTTCTCCTTCTTGTCTCTCACGTGAACATACTTCACTCACTTAATGTAAGCATTGAGGGTGCAGACGTGTTGGACTGTGGTCCTTGTGTAGGACATGACCTGCCTAGTGTCATTGGCTGATTGGCTCATTGTTCACAACTTACATATTGTTCTCTCTTCTTTACACACATGCTTTCTTGTTGGTCTGGTATCAGAGTGTCTATTTAATATAGGATTCTGGTAGTGTGCGTTTGAGTCTGGGGACAACTTACTGTTTAGTAAAGTGCTCAAGACATGAATGCTGGCTAGTGGCTACTCAAATTTTGCTACGGCTGGTGGAGCAAGTTTTGCACATCCTTATTCCTTACAACCATTGCATATATATAAAAAATAATTTTTGGTTGATTACTGGCATTGTATACCCAGCATGCAATACACTGCATGTCTTTGTTTTCTACTTTTCATTTAGATTGTGGTCTCTTTCTATTTTACGGACATAGCTTTCCTGTGTGATGTTTGTTGTCCTAAAGCAAATCTGCTACTAGTTTGAGGGTTTCGTGGATGGTAGTACATTAGAATACTTTCTATAATGACACACACATACTTGCTAGTTGCTTTTGTGTTTTAAACGGTACATATACTTACGTAACAGTACCAGTTGCCCAATGCCACACTCACGTTATATATTGAGTTTTTCTTTATTTTTATAGGCGATTCCACATGCTGTAGCTACAGTGAGAACTGTTGACAACAAAAGCCCAAAAGAAGCCGTAGAGTTTGTCTTGCAAGTTCTAAAGGTAGTCCTTTTCTTCACTGCAATTTATGTATTATTACCTCCTTTGTCGCATGTTCTTTACGTTTGGTACTGGATCATTTTAAATATTGACCGTGATACCGATACATGACCGAGTAAAAAGGGTCGTAGAGCTTATTGAAGCCGCATTTTGAGGCGATATAGACTGTGATAGCCGAGCTGCATAAATTCAGTTAACTCAAAAGATGACATCAAAAAGTATAATATTTAGGGATAGAAATATCTACAATTGTTAATCAGTCTTATCACCCATTGTGTGGACTGGAAGTTATAATGCAGGGTGGACATTTATTTAAACCATTTGCATTCTGCTGTCAAATATTCTGTAGCATGCAGTGCTGCGTTGCCGGAAAGGATTTCGTTGACATTTTCGCATTGTTCAGTTTTTACAATGTAACACAGTATCATTTAGTTAATCTTTTTTCTTATCTTAAGCACTTGTCATTGCTGCAAGTGCAATGATTGTATGTTTTCTCTATAACACCTCACAAGTGACTATCAATTTTAGTAATTATCCAAATTTGGTAAGAGTTGTGAAGTTGTGTATGGATTCCACCCACCTTTTTAGAAACAAGGCCTTCCTCGTTTGGGCTTAATTATTTCATTATATGGCCTCACTAAGGGATGTTCGTCTTCTTGGGTTGTAATTCTAGGAGGCAGGACTTTCTTATTAAAAATGCCCACAGTATTTAATAGGTGTATACTCATATCATATTCTTCTTTTAATCCGAATTATTATTATATGCCGTTCTGCAGTATAATGACAACAGTGGAAATCCTTACTCTGATGTATTCTGGTTGGCTGCTTTGGTTGAAGCTGTTGGGGAGCTTGAGTTTGGACAGCAGGTTTGAATGTCCCTTTTCATCTGTGTTGGTGTTTCATATAGTTGCTGCTTGCTGGTGTGATAACCTAAATTTGAGTACATTATAATGGTGAACTTTAAGTCATGCTTTTTGTCAGGAGAGAGTTTCTCGGACCCTTGAGAAAACTCATCCAAATTTTGTCAAAATTCTTTACTAGCTGTGTCATGCAAACTCCACACTTTCCGGATGGATAATTGATCCCTTTTTTTTTCCCCTTACCTATTCTCTTTTAGATCTACTTCTGTTGCATGAAAGCATGAAATAATGACTATTATATTGGCTAGTATTATTTTTTGTGGTGTTGTAATGCTGTGCGACTTTAAACCTTGTTGTTAATGATCCAGGGCATTAGTTTCTTGTCATCATTTCTCAAGAGGATTGATCGGCTTCTGCAATTTGATAGGTGCCAACTCTTTCACCTCTTGTTCAGCACCACATTATATGGTTCCATACTTGTTTCTAACTTCTTACCTCTGTAATTGTACTTCTTAGGCTGATGCCAAGCTATAATGGTATTCTCACAGTCAGATGCATTAGAACCCTAACACAAATGGCCCTGAAGCTTTCAGAATTCATTACTGTCGTAAGAAATTTTAACTACATTGTTTATTGCTAACAGGTTATGGCGTTTCTTTATGAGCTTAACCGCTATTGTGAACTTATTGCAGGATCGTCTTTTAGAACTTATCAAACCATTTCAAGACGCTAGTCTATTATGGCAAGTCAGAATAGAGGCTAGCAGAGCTCTTCTCGATATTGAGTACCACTGTAATGGCATAGATGCAGCATTGCTTTTGTTCATGAAATATCTGGAAGAAGAACCAACCGTACGAGGTCATACACAATTTTGCTGAAGTATTCACGAGACTTTCTTGCAGTGGTTTTAGATAATACCTCATAACATGTTAATTTTGCAGGGAACCCGTAAATTAGTCTCTTTTTTTAGATTTTAATCTTTTATTGCGGAAACCCAACGTTCTCTGCTAAAAGTAGCTGAATGTAATTTATAATGACGTTTTTGGCTGCAATGGACCTTTTTAATGATTTTTCTAAGAAACTACTCCAGAACACTAAAAAATTCTCTCTACCTCTAGTTAGTTGTTGATTATGTAATCAAGAGGATAGATTATTAGGTAATTACTAATGGGAACAGAGTAACATAGGCACGATAATTTTACCCTGTAACTAACAACTAGTGCTTCTGATGAGGTAGCTTTGGAAGAGTTTTCGAAAAAAGACAATATGAGGAATAACAGAAGATTAATGAGAATTTAAGCAGACAACATGTGGAGAGATCCACTGGCTAACTGATTATATGGGAGAAGAAAGTGGAGGTGAAAGTAATAGAAGGGTAAAATAATTTATTAAAAAGATGGAGAGGTGGTGGTTTGGAATGATGGGCTTAGGGATTAGTGGTTAGAAAAATACTCGGGAAAAAGACGGCCAGTCTACTGAATGTAAGGTTCAATACTTCAATTGGTTAAGTTAGTTAAAGATTGTAGCAAAGAATCATTTAGGTGTAGAGCTATCCGCTCAACTTGGTTTCTTTAATATTCTGGCATCACGTGTTTTCATATATAATACGGAGTAGTTTAGTTTTTCTGTGATGGTTGCATTTTTGTCCATGCTTAGCTAAGCTCGCAGATGAAATTAGTGAATGTTTAAATCCGATATGGTAACTGCCTTGGAGAAGGTAGACTAATGGCTTCCCCTGCATCAACACTAATAGTTGTAAAATTTACATTAGCTGGTCCTGTGGTGAACCATTCATTGGGGGAGCTAGTCTCATCTGTGGCAGGGAGAAATTGGTGCTCTAAGTGTGTCATGGCTATGAGGGGTGTGTGAAAACTGAGGGTGGTAGCATGTGCTGCTTCATGCATTTTGATATTCTCATGTGTGTGACTAAGATCTCCATGCTTATTGCCGTGGTTTATTATTCAAGCCAAACTAATGGTATTTTCTTACTGCTTACAAACTGTGGTTTTTGCTCGACAGGTCAGGCAAAACTTGGTATACATATGATTCGTCTGAGCCAAATTACTGCTGTTTCTCGCTCAAATGATGATGTGAAGAGCCAAACTCTTGTAACCTTGCTTCGTTTACTTGAAAGTCGCATAGCCTTCCACAATGTCTTTCTTCGTCATCACTTATTCTGCATTTTGCAAGTCCTTGCTGGAAGGCAAGTGCGTTTTCATTAAGTCTTTTATATTATCATCTATGAGTTTTAATC
>JAYMSF010001977.1:0-11002 GCA_036897335.1 Silene vulgaris
ATAGCCGTGGTCATAGAAGAACAACGGGGGATGCAATAACGGTTCCGTTTTTGGTGTCATAACGGGATATTGCCTTTTCTAACCGTGATTGATGGTATTATTTGGCGTAGTGTAGCAGCAGAATTATTAATCTTCACCCTTGTTTCAAGAAGCCCAAGGACCTCCACTTTATTCAAAGCCATATAACCTCTAACTTCCTGCTGCTTTATTGGGTCATTAAGGCCCCTAATGTTCCAAGAGGAAACTATCATTTCCCTGGGTCTGGTGGCACCTCTGCCAGAGGGACCACCAAGGTACTTTCCACCAAAGTTTCCACTGTATCCAACACAGAGTAACTGTTTGCCACAGATACTCCAACATACACTTCTTGTATTTCAGAACCCCCAACAGTTAAGCTATTCACCTCAGTATCCCTAGTGTTCAGTTGACCTGTCACATTGCATTCTCAGCCCTCCTCTTTTTCATTAGTTAGAGAGTTAACTTCCAAAGCAACAGTGATTGAGCCTAGTCCCAGACATTCTGAGCTCTAACCTGTTGCCTTAGTAGAAAACTCATCCCCTAACTTAGGAGGATTATGGCCTAGCACATGGCTTCCTAAGTCTTGAACAACTGGGTTATGAGATGGTTTAGCCTGAACAACTCTGTACTCCTGAGTCACTTTCTTAGCTGCAATGTCAGCAATCTTTTTGTTAAGCTTAGTAAATTTGCATTTCTCTTTTACATGCCCCATTTTCCTGTAGCAATGGCAATAATAGGGTAGCCATTTATAGATAACTAGTTACTGAACTTCACCATGATAGGGAGAGTTTAGTGTAACAGTGGTAGGCAAGGCTCCTACAACATCAACCTCCACCAACACCCTTGCAAATGATAGCTTAAATTTGAAAGTGGTAGGAAGGTCTGCAAAGAGAGGCTTGCCCACAACACTAGCCATCTTACTAAGTACCTTCTCTGACCACATAAAGGGATCTAAATCCGGAAATAAAACCCAGGCAGGAACAACAGAAACTGTATCCATCTCCTTAGAAAAAGCAGGTGACCATTGTTTTAGGACTAAGGTACCAGAACCCATAGTCCAGGGCCCTCCTTTAAGTATTTCATTCATATCCCCTTCAGAGAGAAACCTAAAACTGTACCAACCCTTCTTATAGTATTGAACAATTGGCCTATCAACAGTAGTCCAGTTTTTCAATACAAATTCATCAACCTGTTGAATCTTAGGTTTAGAACCCAGGAAATTACCCATAAGTGTAGTAGACCAGAATCTTATTTCATCTTCTACATCCTCCTCATCGACTTCCACTGTTTGAGATTCCGCACTTTTATCACAATAGAATAGACTCATACCCGGCTTTGGTTTAGCTACAGACGACCAAGTTTTTGTAATCCCAATACCCAAATCAGTAACCGGAGGTGGATCATTAACAGGAGAACCACTACCCGGTACTGTATCCTGAGTCGCCACAGGCTCAACAGGCTTATCCAATAGTCCAGTAAGATTCAATAATTGACCAACAGTAGCAGATTGAGAATTACCTGAAATCTGTAGTGAAGAACTAGGATCCGATTGAGGTTCCAGAATCCCATTATCACAATCTTTCGAAGGACCTTCCGCTTCCGTAAATGTTTCTACAACTACAGTAGTATCTTCGTTACCAGTATTTTTATTACGTGCTCGAGTTTTCGCCATGATTCAAGCTGAAACAAAAAGAAGAAATTACTTGTTTTTGGGTTTTTCTGGGTTTGCTTGAAGGAGAAGCATTCTCTCTTTCTATGACTAAAACTTCAATTTAAAATCCTTCTAAAAAATCCTTCTAAAGAAGAAATATAAAATTTATATTTCGTTTGTTAACAAATACCAATTAACGAATTTCGCCAAAAATAGTCAAGATTCCGTTAAAATTAACGGAAAACATAAATAAAAATTGTGGTTAAAACTTATAGTTACAATTAAAATCTTATAATCATAAATCACTAATTAACTCACTCCTCATCCTTTCTTCTTCCTCCAAATCTCCCTCCTATAACCCAACCCCAAAACCACCCACCATTGTTGTTCTTCATCATCTTCTTTACTACTCATCTTCACCTTCTTACTTTCAACTCTAATCATCTTCTCCATATTCCTTATCTTTATCTCAAATTCCATTCGAAACTCCTTTCAAAAGCAATATTCATTACTTATCTCTTCTTAAAACTCTAGATATTATGGGTATTGCGATTGTTATGTAATTTTTTTTCTCTTTGAATTATTATATGGTGAAGGAAATTGCGATTGGTTGGGGAAATGAAGAGGGGTGGTTAATTAGGATTGGTTGGGAGAAATGAAGAATGGTTAATTTAATGAATTATTTTAAAGTAAATGATTAAAGGGGAAAAGTAAGGTCCTAATTATTTTTTCCGTTAGTTTTGACGGAAATCTGACTTTTTTTAACGGCAATTAGCATTTGGTACCTCTAGACAAGTCAACATAAAATTTTAGGTACCTTTGGGCGAAAAAAATAAAGTTAGGTACCTTGGTGCCATAGAGGCTAAATGTTAGGTACTCCCTGACAAAAAACCCTTACATAATACATGTCTAACTCTACATTCTACTTATCCTTTGCCTCACATGAAACATCCTTTTGGGTAAAAGCGTCAGCATCAGTAAATAAGGAATCGCAGAAACTCTAGTACATGGGTTGCAGCACATGCTGCAGCAGAATTGATAGCGAGCACAAAGAAAAATTCCACTGCCGAAAATGCGTTGAGGACCACATTGCGCAACCAAGGTACATACTTCTAATAACCTCTATGTTAGCGTATAGGCTATACACCTGTTCTATAACATCATTTCATTTTGAACAACAACAGGTGTAACTTCCAAATACAATTGGCGGATGGTGCCATATCAATAAGACAATAACAGTCACAATTTTGGTGAAATGCGGTGAAGGCCGCATTGCGCAGCCAAGGTACATACTTCTAATAACCTCTATGTTAGCGTATAGGTTATCCTCCTGTTATATAACATCATTCCATTTTGAACAATAACAGGTGTAACTTCCAAATACAATTGGCGGATGGTGCCACAATAACAGCCACAATTTTGGTGAAAATGTTGAGAAAGTATTCGAAATAGATGCCAAGACTCTAATGGAAATGTCCGAGGACCCACATAAGGTACGCATAGGCTATATTGTCTTTTCCAGAAATCGATCCTCATAATATATAATTAAAAGCCCTTAGATTTGCTCTAAGTACTCATTTCATTTTCAACATTTGTCTTTACAAATAACTGAAATTTATGATGACGTTGAACCTAAAGCAAAGCGCTTGAAAACAGAGAACCTTTCAAAGGAGTATTACTTCCTTCTTAAGCATTCCAAGAAACGCGAGGATCAGTTGATCGTGTTACATGTGGCGGAAAAATCGTCAACAAATGGCGAACAAGAACCACAATAAACATCTCCGCAAAATACAAAGGGCGTTGTCGGTTTTTTTTCAATACAGTGAACCCATTGTATATAACCAGAACTCGCTACAAATATGATGTACATAACCAGCAACAATCGCGGCCTTTTGCAGAACATCCCGCTAAACGCAACTTTTTGAAATCGACAGCTACATACACGGTCTAGGAAATCCTAGCCTAGGCATGGCAGAAGTTTTTGACAAACCATCATCCAGAGCATATCTCGAGTAGATTCAAAAGTTTAAGTTAAAGTTGAACAACTTCAAAGCAGAACATCTCGGAAATGCACTCCCAAGCAACTTAAGCGTCTAATGGTGCTGCTAGCCGCAAACTTTCGTCCACAGCGCAAGAACATGTACACTTGTGACCCATGTAGAAGTTTATGTTAATAATTTATGTATATTAAACCTTTTCAAGTTTATGTTACTTTATGTATATTACACCTTTTCGATATATATACATATATTAGTACTCGTACATCAATGCCAATCCTTTCGGAATACTTAGAATGTTGTTGTCCGAGCATCGTCGGGCCTAAAAACTAGTTTTGGTAAACAAGGTAACATTCGATCTTTGCGGATACATATCAAGATCAACCTTTTGTTGATCCTGGATTGCGACCACTATCTAAGCATATGTACGAGGTAGGCAAAATCGCCTATAATATTTCAATATTAGTTGTGAATGTGTGATTAACATTACTTCTCCCCACGCCCAACGACAATGTCACGCCCAACTTTCGTCTCCCATTGTCCCACGTAATTTCACTGATGACGACCCCAACCATGCCATCAAGTCCTCCGACAGCCGAACGTCATCTCCAACCACCACTGTTACCACCAACCCCACCATATGGCATATTCACTCCAAACTTGGTAGACGACTAGTGTCCTAGTAGCACCATTCCAACCTGCTTCACAACCATTTAGGCCGCCTCCACTTCTATTTCGACATTCCAACAACAAACACTTCTACATGGGAATCTAGTCGTCTGATGGGAAGTTGATGTAGGAATAGGACGAGGCAACATGTATAGTGTTTACATCTCACTAGTTACGAGCAAATAATGTGTCTGTTGTGCTAATGGTGGTTGGCCATCTACATTGTGGTCTAGACTAAGGCTCAAAAGATATTTGGAAGAATGGAGTACGACGGTGGCCCTAGATGGGAATTCAATTTTATTTATTTTGGTGCGACACAAGGCCAATACAATATAGGGGAATAAGATTCTAACCCGTGACCCATTGTCAAAAAACCTCACTCTGGATGGACATTCATGCGGTGGATACACATGTTACAAGCATTGGTGGCTATGATAGTGGCGGAAGGGCCATTGGTGGTGGCCTGGTGGGCATTTGGGAGGGTTGTAGGAGCCAAGAGAAGGGAGATGGTGGAGGGTACTACTTACTAGTCTTTGATCCCATCAGAAAGCGAGAGAGTTAGACTCAAGTCTCAACACAATCAAGATTAAATTAGAAAATAGTTTACCGTAGTGGCATAAATCTAAAAGACCTCCCAAACAGGTAGAAGGCTAGATGCATTGCTAAACAGTTGGTCCTGAAAATTTGTACTCGAAGTGTAAAAAAGCCGGTTATGCATGAAATCCAAAACCACCTCCTGAAGAGGAAAGAGAGACACATTCCTAAACATACTAAAGTTCAAATTCTGCTAGCATTAAAAGTGCCTTTATAGTTCGCTTTATAGAGAGAAGAAAATACGGAAAAAAAAAAATGAAAGACGTACGGAGTATAACATTACCAAAAGTCGAGATTCATTCAAGTACCAGTATTGATAAAGTGATCACACTCAAACTAAAACACTAAGATTAAGATGAAAGATTACGGTACCACCTATGATTAGCCCCTAAACCCTTCTACCCTCATCTGTACAACTCCTAAATTAAACTATATATATAAATACCTGCTATGTACATGGTTTAGCTTAGCAGTGGCAAAAAAGACCAACTCCAGTTGCGAGTTTCGGCTTAGCAGTCGCAAAAGTCAATCTCGTGCAGTGTTATATCAGGCATGCCCTTTCCAACCACAAACCATCCTTCGTTCTTATTATGTACACTGGAGCACCTACTCTGACTGACTATAGCCCAGACTATGATAGATGGAAGGAACCTTGCCCTTCAGTAATCGCATATAAGAGCTTCTCTTTCATCTTCTCCTGCATAAATAAGCTCTCCGAATGTTAAAAAGAATTATTATGGGCAATAACAGACCCCTCAAAATGACAAAATTTCATTATTAAAATCATTGGTAGACCTAACAAATCTTACACCATCGGAAAACTTGACCTAAGAGGCTAAGACCAAAGAACAGTCCACCGAAAACAGACCCGAAAGCCTAAGTTACCCAATCCAAAGTGTATAACACACCCAAATGACCAACCACGTCCCAAATAAGCCATTTTCAAGGTCTAGCGAATGCCATAGCCCACAGATATATTTATCAATTTTCAAAATGTAGTAGTGTACTATTAAAAGAAAGATTTTAAATTTGCAATTTCTTGCAAAGATATGCCCCTCTGCTGGACGGCTGGTGTCTATGGATAATTGCAATGGTTACAACTGAAAGAATGTAGAATGTGCCAAAGTAAAGCAAAAAAGTACCTTGGAAGAGTATGGGGGTAGCTTCAAATAATTGGCACAAGTCATGACACTCGGAAGGTCTGCATCGACTGAGTTACTCGAAAGCTGTGAATAGGCATTAAAAAAGTCAGACAACAAGAGATAGACATATACAGTAACCTCAAATCTATTAATAGAACTTAAACTTCAAGACTGTTGGCATCTTAATTTTGTTATACAACTACTATGGATGACCATGATGAGCATTAATATTCAGAAAGTGTAAAATCAATTACTTGGAACATGAAGCAACTTAGTAGAAATCAACAGTTAAAAATTAATTATTTAGTGTGTAATGACCTTGCGCACAATTGTCATCTTTGAATTAAGGGCAGCCAAACCACCAGGAGGAAGTCGTGGTGCACCAGTTACAAATTGAAGAAAAGCACGTCTTTGCTCGTAGTCAAACTCACTCACAACCTCCAATAACTGAAATGCATAACATCCATGTTAGCTCAAACATAAAAATCTGCAATTTTAAGCCAAATTAAAATAAAGAGTATGAAACTGACGTTGATAATCTGAGGACTGCTAGCAGTGTAACCATGGTCAAATTTGATATGATCAAACAAGTCAGGCGACTGTCAAAACAACCAGAAGAAATATTTAGTACAAAGTATCTTAAATGAATTACGAGAAAGAAATGGTCACGCATACCACCCAAGAATCCAAAAGAAATATTTAGTACAAAGTATCTTAAATGAATTAACGAAAAAGAAATGGTCACGCATACCACCCAAGAATCGTGTTCCCCACAGAGTAGACGCTCAAGCTCATCCTCGGTATAAAGATGTAGATGTTTATCAGAAAAGACCTGAAAATAGAGTAAATTAACTGACAAAATATTCAAAAATCTGTGTTGTTAATCATGCGCAAAAAAAAAAAAAAAATAGGAGAGCTAAATACGAGACTGATGTATACTATTCCGAAGGAGCTATAAACTGGTCAACTATTCAATATTCACATCTAAGACCTGAAAACTGAGGCAACATAAAGGCTAATTGTCTCCCTCAAACATTAACACTGGTTTCTGGCACAAGGCTGGTGTGCTAAGTATTTGAATATCTAGTCTAGGCACTAATATAAGAAGCAGACCGTGGGCAAGTACAAAAAAATCCACGTAATCAACCAGCCACAAGCACAGAAGCACTTAAGCATTTGTAACTGAAGTCGAGAAATCATCTAATCATCAAAAACCTCAATGATTTTGATAAAGAGGAAGGCACAGTTGTGGTCTCCTATGTTATTAAACATTCTAGGAGGCAGTAGATAGTTGGCAAAACTCAAAAGTGCAGAGAAAAATTGTCCATGTCAGAACATGTTTATCGATTATTCAAGTCACAATTGTTCCCATAGATTACCAAAGTTCCAAAGATTATAGAAAAGTACAGCACAAATTTGGGCCATGTTAGAAGCAATGAACCATGAATCCAAAACGAAACTACTAGGTTAAGTAGAATATACATGTACTGTAGACACAATAATAAATGGTAAGTGCCTTAAGAAAGAAATAAAACCTGATTCAATCCTGACTTAAAAGCTTCAACTTGTTTGGAGATTCCGGAATATAAGGTTGCATCTAACACCGTGCAGAGGTAATCTTCCAAGTTACTACTGGTAACCTAAAGAAAAAAAAAGGGTATGGAAATAATCAATACATTATTAAGCAATAATATTAATCCCAACCCAAAAAAAACCAATAAAATCAAGTAAATTCTTGCCATCATATTATCATCCGTCTCGGAAGCGAGAATGTAATCAGGGTATCCAGGGAGAGTAAAATCAAGACATAGATCTTCAACACTTGCACCCCGAAAGCCTAAATGGACATCATGTGGTACATTTTTTGTACAGCCGACTTCCAGAAATCTCCTCCTGTCGACAAGAGCTTGAAACTCCAACAGAGTTCTTCCCAGCTCAGGATCAAATGTTTGAATATCACAGATAGAAAGCTCCTAACAGAAGAAGGAAAAAAATTTGATGAGATAAATGTTGCTTAGCTCCCCAAATCCAAGTCCTTGCTAAGTCTCGGAGAGGAAGGCTGGATGAACTATGCAACGCATAACATATGAAAACAGAAGTTGAACAACGTAGGATTACCTTTCCAAGAACGAGTTTATAAAATGCCTTAGAGAAGGGAATATCCAGAACTCTTCCATCATGAAGAGCCTTTCCCACAATTTGCCCTAATAGAATAAACCTCTTTATAACATCAGCGAACTCAATCCCATTAATGTTGCTAGATTTTGGTGACCAAGGCCGTGGGAAAAGCCCCAAACTAGTACCCTGCTGACAGTAACTCATGGTAGGAGACATGTAATCACCTCTCCACATACCCAAGCCATTCTTCTGAAAATCATGACACACTAATGTATAAAATTCCAGAGTAGGACCAAGACCAGTACCCACTTCATCAATATATTCCACCTCGATAACAACATTTTTTTGGGCATAAAGTTCCATCATTTGAGTGGCTGACTCGAGAATTCGGTCTCGTACCACCGCGAATTTCTTACGAGGGACACTACTAGCAGTAGATCTCCTTTCTGCTATATTAGGCAGGACCCACTGTCTACCAAAAGCAGCAAGTTGAAAATACTTGCATCTAGTCTCAAAGCTGAATAGAAATGGACAAGAGAACATCAAATGACTACACCACAAAGGCAAGGCACCAATATGCATAGCTGAAGGATCACGCATTTGCTGCTCCAGTTTCTCAGTCAACTTGTTATTCACAAACTCATATCTTGACACAGTATGAACTACTGCTTTTAAACCATCCAAGTCATCCATGTTACCATTACCAAACGCATTTAATCTTTCATAACAGAGAAGATCATTAGCTAATCTGTTCATTGTTTCCAAACTTCTAAGGAGATGTAGTATATCACTCACGGGGCTTTTAGGATCCACTGTAGAGCTTAGTCTCTGCTCATGACTGTTGAAAAGACGTTGCATAACCGGCTGGAGAGATAAAACTTTTTCTGATGCATCATTATCATGCAAATTGTTCTGTTGCTTTTCAATTCTTGCTTCAGTAGCTTCAACTCTTTTATAAGATAATGTGTATGTAGTACTCCATAATTTTGAAAAATCTCGAAGTTCATGTTGAGGCTTCATTTGTCTTTGAAAAACTTCCTGGTATAGTGTGGATGAGTACTCTAGTGGCTCCTCATCAAGATAAAGTACCAATTTTGAAGGAGCATCCTCAATGCTAGACGATGCCTTACACCGCTCCTTGCAATGTTCCTCATCCCCAGAAATGAGGCCAGCAGCTGAATAGAAGAAGATCCTTTTTCAGGAAACTTATCATATGGGTTTAACTAGAAGGATAGCATCTAGCTATAAAAGACATGGTTTACATCTCGAATACAACAACATAACCCCAATGCCTCAAGAACTCTTACAAATGGCAAGCCTAACCTACATGTTAACAAGGCTTACACTAATTCTAGACCTATAACGAATAGTACGCGGGAATTGCAAGAAGTAACTGCCTTCACAAAAAAATAATAGTAAAAGAAATTATAAAAAGCAGCTATTTTGCTTGCTTAAACCATACTCCAGACGAAAAGAATGGTGAATGGCTACAGACGAACAAGTTAAATAATCACATGACACTTCCACTTCTGACAGAGATCACAGAAATCAGCACTTATGCACATCATTTGAGCTTTTCAAAATTGATGTCATGAATGTGCAGTGTTTTTTCATAACACCTAAAATTGAACCTTCACTTAAAGTTCGTCATTTCTAGGTCAGACAATATATATGAAAAACTGTAATCCCTGTATTCCACTAAAATCTGACCAAATGGCACAAAGTTTGGTGCGCACTCACCTATCAGGTTAGTATTTGCTTCTGACGAATGGATTTCATCTTCAGAGGATCCCTGAATATGCAAGATACAGGTACAGGTTACAAGAGCATAATCAGGCAGCATTCAACAAAAAAGGAAGCAGTTATAGCTAAAAATTGGAGCCCTTCACATGCTTGGTGATCAACTCCACATATTTGGTCAAAATACAGCTAAAGTAAAAGGTTGCCAGTGCGGCAATGAGTGGGTACCATTGACGGTGCATCTCATTTTCCTTTTGGAGAATTTTAAATTAATTACGTATCTATACAAAAAAATCATCGTCAATCTTGAGAATTGATATAAATATGGGAGTTGATAATGTGGACTGCATAGGGCCATAGAGTGTGTGATATACAACTTAGTTAAATAGTAAAAGCTACACTAAGAAATTAAAGGAATTGAATCAAACATACAGATTGACCTTCACCCATGACTTTCGATCCATCAATTGTTGTCTGCCTTAACTCAGATGTATCCATTGGCGACCAATGTGATTTACCATCTCCTTCCTCCTGCGTGATGATTAATAATTTTTACAATTGAAAATTCTCACATTGAAGAATAGTGAACATAGTTTTCTACAACACAATGGATAAATTTGCATCCAATAACTTTAGGTAAATACTGCGAACAAACCATCTCACCACCAAGTCAATGACCTAGTCTGGTCACTACTGAGGAAAACAGTAAAGTACTACCTCAGTAGTTAAATAGATAGAAGACTTTTTATATGTGATTTACCATCTCCTTCCTCCTGCGTACATTGACGTTGCTCAAATGAAATGAGGGAAGAATTTCATTTACCAATTTAGTTTTATACATTTAAGGCTAAGAAAGTCGCTGAAAACTTTTAGAAGACAGCTGATCTGATATTTAAATGAATACTACCAAGTTTAAAGAAAAAAATAATAATAATCAAAAGAAAATGTAATCCAAATCTTTTAAAAAGGATAATAAGGAAGAGAGAAAAATGTCAAACGAACAAAATCAAATCATCCGGTAGAAGTATCGAGCTCCATCATCTATCAAAATTCTTTTCCTCAGAACCACCACC
>JAYMSF010001978.1:0-10998 GCA_036897335.1 Silene vulgaris
AGTTGTGTTTGAGCACATTTAGTGTGATTTGTCGAGGTATTCGGGTTATTATGCATGTAATTTAGCATCTGACGAATGATTAATTGATTATTCTCTTGTTTGTAATTAAGAGTACGGAATGATTTCCGTAATTGTTGTTATTTTCTGATAGATTTTTAGTTTAATCGTTTTGTTGAAGAATTTATTTGTCATTGTGTTTGAGCGCATTTAGTTTGATTTGTTGAGCAATCCGTGCTATTGTGCATGTAATTTAGCATCGTCGTGCCTTTTGTCGAGGTGTAGTGTTTGTTTCTGGTGTTAATTTAATCTCATGACGCTTTAATTTAGGTTCGTTCATCAATTTGTGTCATTGTGCTACGGACCTATGGTGTAGACATTGCTAAGTTTTCTGCGATTTTTTGATGATGATATACGTAAAAATCAGTAGTAAGTTTTGCTCATGGACTGGTGGTAGTTGGTAAGGCTATATTATGTTATATGCTTTGGAAACATTTTGCATCGTTAGGAATGTTTGAGCTGAGCATCAGCTAATTTTCACCTATGATCTTGTGGTAAGTGGTAAGGTTATGTCAGCGTTGAGAAAGTTCCAGCTGAGTTCTTGGCATTTTTGGAATATGGATTTTATAAATCTTGAAGAAAATCTTAAAATTTTTAAGAAAATATCTACTGATCAAGTATCAGCATGGCAATGATCAGGCAGTCTTAATAAAAAGCGCTTGCTTTTGGAACTCATGTCAAAGGAAGTCCTTTGTTGACGTGATTTTACATGGGATTTTGATTAAGTTGATTGACAGTGTCGTCAATTGCTAAAATCCCCCCTAGCTAGCAACATATCTATGCATGCATCTTCGTTTTATAAATCTATTGGTGTTCGACTGTGATGCATCTTGTGTCATAGGGTTATGTTCATTTCTCTTTAGATAGTCTGTAGAGAGCTATGTTCTTTTTTGATCATGACAAGCAGACATTCAGCTGGTCTAGTGAGGACAAATGAATGACCCAAATGAGTAGTCAAAATTAAAGCTGTTTGTTGAGAAATTATCTACTCCGTATATCTTTGAAAGTGACCCTACTGTAGCCTTCCGCTACTTTGACTTTGCTGCAATATCCGAGTTGCAAAACTCTGTCCAAATGATTTTTAGAACTAGGTTATTTGATTCTATTGACGGAGTTCTTCATCGAAAATTGGTTTCAGTTACATTCTGGATGTAGGTTTACCTGTTCATCATGTACTCAGTGCTGTGAAAAAAGCATTTGGTTTGAATTTGAGACTACAATAATTTTTACTGAACTTTTATTTTTTCCAGCCAGCCTCATACATGGTACCCAATTGCTCGTAAGAAGAAGCGTAACGTTTTTCTTCACGTGGGGCCTACAAACAGTGGTAAAACATACCATGCTTTAAAACGTTTGGAGTGTAGCTCATCAGGTATAGAAGCTCAATCTGTTAACATTGTGATGGTAGTTGTTAACATGCATTTGACAATGTTAAGAACTTTGCCTGTGTTTTACATTGTGCAGGTGTATATTGTGGCCCTTTAAGGTTATTAGCTTGGGAAGTAGCAAAACGTATGAATAAAGCTAATGTTCCTTGCAATTTAATGACGGGACAAGAAAGAGAGGAAGTAGAAGGTGCTAAGCATATTTCCGCGACTGTTGAGATGGCGGATGTGACAACGGACTATAAATGTGCTGTTATTGATGAGATTCAGGCATGTTCATTACTTAAGCTTTGTTTCATATTGCTAATTGCTACCCTAATTGACTGAATGGAAAAAAGTTCTTCTGGCATGGTTTTTTTTTATTTTTTTTTTATTTTTTACGTGGAGGCAGTTCATATATAAAGCTATTGGGATTATTTTTCCTCAACGTTAGCTATTTTCTTGTTTCCAGATGTTGGGCTGTAAGACCAGGGGGTATTCCTTCACTCGTGCTCTTTTAGGACTCGCCGCAGATGAACTTCACTTGTGTGGTGATCCTGCTGCTGTACCTCTTATTCAAAAAATATTGATGGTTACTGGAGACAATGTGAAGGTAGTAATCTTATACAGATATTTCTGACATCATTTTTTTTGAAATTAAATTTACTTATAATTACCATGAGGCCAACAAATAAGGTTTTCAAATGAGTCAGCTTACTTGAACCAAATTAATCAAGTTTTTACCAGTATTAGCTTTTCTGTATTAATTTGTTGCAATAATTAGAAACTAGAGGAGTAAATTATCATGACATCTGAGAGATTGTTCCTTGTTGGATATGGTAGACAGCTACACTGAATAAGTACGGCAGCTTCTTCAATGGAAGTTCGTTGTTCAATTATTGTGACTCTCAAAGGACCCCTTCTCGTAATGTGCATGTTGCCTTAATGTTAGTGTGGTTGACCAATCCTTCCCCTTCTTTCTTGTGATTTTCCTTCAAACCAGTTCTGAACTTCTAATTACTCTGTTTTCTTGTGAAAGCAATTCAGACTGTAGCTTCGCGCCTTCTAGGATTTTCAGTTTTCATAGTCCTATATCGGTTCTGGAAAGACCTACCGTACTATATTAACTTCTTCTATTGAAATTAACGTCAGAGTTAAATTTGATCGACCTCAGTTTTTTTTTACTCTGGAAGGGAAAGAACTCAAGAAGGGAGGAGACCAGCAAACCTCTATGTTTTTCTGACCAATTTCTTGATGAAAGGATTTATAATAGTGAATACCTAGAGCCAGTCAACCAGGTAGTTTGTAGGACTATATAGGTGACGTGTTAAAACTTGGACTCCTACATTAGTTCAGCCATGAGTTTATTTTGAAGGCAAACAGGGTTATAAAGTATAAACCACATAATGTTGGCCAAAAGTTGTAGCAAGCATTAAATGGCGTTACTTTGTCAGGCATATATCAGGTTATGTTCCAGCGCTAGGGAGGAATCCGAATTACTGAACATTTTTGTCTCTCTTATTATTTAGTCATTGTCCTCAAGTTCATTGGATTAACTTTACGAGAAAGTTACATCAACAACAATTATAGTTTCCAGAGGCAGATTGTGGGGTTAGAGCCTCATAAACGAGAGGAAGAAGATGATCTTTAACGTATTCCTGAATGCGAGTGAAGTTTGATTTAGGTTTTTGTTGACCTTTTCTGTAATTGTTAAAAGTATTTTCTCTTAATTACTCTAATCTGCTAGTAATTATTGTAGTGCAGATTGAATATTACGAAAGGTTATTGCCACTCGTACCGTTGAATGTGCCACTTGGATCTTTCTCCAACATAAAAGAAGGGGATTGTCTTGTTAGTTTTTCTCGTCGTGGAATATACGAATTCAAGGTGAACTAGTTGTGCACTCTCCTCTTGTAATGCTAATGATCATTCTAGTATCGCCCTTAGGCGCTGAAAAGATTTGTGAAAGCTACAAACTTGGTGTACCTCAAAAGTTTCTACGATTCTATTTATTTGTCTTAAACTTGTTCACAAGTGTCTATCTGATTGATTAAGGGAAGCTGGTTTCTGCATGAGCTATGTGATAAATGATTGATATATTGATGCCTCCCATTCCCATATTGTTTAAATTTTAAAATAATAGCCAATGGATTTGGTGATCTGCAGATTATTAAATTTTACGTAGGGTTCCTTTTTTTTTTCTCTGTTTAACAATAGTCATTTAAGAAAAAGTGAATATCCGTTTTGATATGTATATAGAATAGTGAATTTGTTGATTCATTTTTCAGATAATGCTCTTTCACATCTAGAAGACTAGAACCGTATCACTGTATCAGTTAGTCTATGATCTATACTTGTACAAGTGAAAAGCTTTAATGGTACTTCTTATCACTTCTTCACAGTGCTGATTGAGAAATGCTTTTAAGTTTTAAACATATCAAATGGCTAGTATACCCGTTGCATATAGTTTCCTTCAATTGTTCGGCATTTCTCAGTTTGGCTTACTTCAAAAATTGTTTTCTCTCTTCTGCTGACAGAGAAGAATAGAAAGCGTGGGAAAGCATCTTTGTTCTGTTGTTTACGGTTCACTTCCTCCAGGGACTCGAACACGACAGGTAACAAATAGTCTTCTGGAAATTTAATGTTTTATGCAAATCGTTATCATCTGCATGTTTCGTTGCGTTCCTTGCTTACAAGCTAGGAAGCATGGACACTCCTCCCAACCACTTACAAGTATGATGTCAGACATTTTAGCACACAGCTGGTAATTGCTTTGTATCGTAGTGGCCTGGAGAAAGCTGATGATGTTTTGAACTGACTTCCTAAAATTTAGTGTTGATTATTGAGATAGTTTAACATATT
Organism: Silene vulgaris; assembly: GCA_036897335.1. Lineage (NCBI taxonomy): Eukaryota > Viridiplantae > Streptophyta > Magnoliopsida > Caryophyllales > Caryophyllaceae > Silene > Silene vulgaris. The sequence continues at coordinate 4,284 of JAYMSF010001978.1, forward strand.
TAGAATCATTTAAAAAATATTTATCTAAATTTGACTGCTTGGTGAAAGACGGGATGTTTCTTAAATTCTTTTGAACATCAGTTTGTTGTTTCTTATCAGTTTTTACTTATTTTTTTCAGCTTTTTTAGTTTTTAGTATACATTTGACGCAAGCTCATCTGAAATCAGAAATGGTGTATATATTTGTGGAAAAAAAAGAGAGATCTCAAGTGAAAGAGGATATACTTCAAACATGGGAAATCGACTCAATTACAGATTGTAAAAACGGAGTTTTAACGCACTTTGTAATCCTTTTATAATTAAGGCCCCATTGGCGGAAACAAGTTTCATTTCATCCGCCTTAAATTGATACTGTGATTTCGCAATGTTACTACATCTATGACCGATACCAAATTTGCATATCATGATCTCATGCAAACAGGTTTCTGATCCTGAAAGATGGATTATGGTTATATAAGTCAAAAGTCAAAACTTGCCCGTCCTGATAAAATAAATAATGTCTTGTTATCTGGTGAATGAAGCATATTTGTAAAAACATTGTTAACTGTTGTACATATCGTCTTTGATTATAACCATTATGATTATTGACACTCAAAATTCGGCCTTGGCACGAGAAGAATACGAGCTCATAATTTGCGTATAAATGCAGGCAACTCTCTTCAATGATGCTGCCAGTGAGCTAAATGTTCTTGTGGCTAGTGATGCAATTGGAATGGGTCTTAATCTAAATATTTCTAGAATCATATTTACGTCGCTGAAAAAGTTTGATGGCGTGCAGACACGTGATTTGACTGTTTCAGAGATCAATCAAATTGCAGGTTGGTACTTGTCCCCGTTGTCAGTGTTTCGTGTTTTCTTAAACTTACCTTTCAACTTTTGCAAATTTTCAATTGTAGTATGACACCAATATGAGAAGTGAGAACAGTGATTAAGCCAATAACGCATGTACTTCACTTTTTATTAGATAATTCTGACAGTTTATGGTATAAAATTGGATTAGACAAGCACAGAAGCACTTCAATAGTATGGTTTGTTTCTCTGGTAGTTTTCTTGTAGTTTTTGATGTCTGAGACGGTTTTGGATGCTTGTAGGAAGAGCTGGGAGGTATGGATCCAAGTATCCTGTTGGTGAGGTAACATGCCTGGATGCTGAAGACCTGCCTCTTCTTCACAGGTCACTCAATCGTCCATCACCGAAGCTATTGGTGAGTAGTGTCTTTTACAGCTGCAGAAAATGTACATTTATGGGGTTTTTTTGTCATAAAACTCGTAGTAGTGTCACTAAAATATTTGTTGAAGTAAACCACTTCTTGAATAGAAAGGTCTTTCATTTAGCAGATTTATTGTGCTTTAGCTGGTTCAAAATTTCCGAACTTTCCCAATGAAGGTAAAGACTCACTATTCTTTTGGCTTTGAGATAAAATCAAAAGCAAATTGGCCCCAAGACCATTTTTCATACTAAGTCACTGGAAACAACTTTCCTATTATCATGGGAGCAATGTTGCATATTTTTTATTGTTCAATCCCCCCCACGGCCCCACCCATGCCATCCTTGGGGAAGTTTCTCTTTTGAGCATGGGATTGATAATGAACTAATAGTCTAATACAATATTTTCGCAGTTCATATTCTGCCTTTTGATCTCGCTTACTTATACTGCATATGCTGTATGATTGACAGTCTGCTGGGCTATTTCCTAACTATGATCTATTGCAAATGTACTCCAGAGCTAATCCGAAAAATGGCTTATACGACATATTGGTAGGTTACGAGCTATATTCTTCCCTTGGAAGTATTTTTATTGGTCTCTCAATTGTTTATAACAATAAGGTCTTGTTATTGCAACTGCTCATATTCATGGACAGTTTGCTTCTGATTAAGTTACCTCGTAAACCAAACGGCGGTACTTGAAAAGATGGATAACTGTAGAACATTTTTAAAACAAGTAATTGAACAGGTTTCGAGATCACGATTGGAAGTCTGAAACCACTGTAATACTGTTTAATACTATAGAAACAAGTACATGAGATGCCGTGGGATTATTACTCTTTTGTGAGAACATTAGGGGGCGTTTGGTTGGGGGTCTAAACGAAAAGTAAGGTAATGAAAACTCTCCAGTCTCCATTCCCTTTGTAGTTGTTTGTTTAGTCACTTTTCCCTCACCCTTTACCCAATATCCAGAAAAGGGATGACCCCGAATCCTTCTAAGTTGATTCCCCCATCCCCCCAAGTGTATCCCATACCCCTTCCCTACTACCTACTATGACTTCAACACCTACGTCCACCATCGACACCAAACCCACTGCCTTCTCCCATACCAGCACCACCACCGCTGGAGCCGCCTTCCTCCGGCTAACACTCTCACCATCTCAGTATAATTAGATCTCAGTTTCAGATCCGATTCCTCAAGAGCTGTTTACCATGACCGAGCCCCTCGCTACTTAAAGTGAAAATCAAAGAGGCAAAAAGCAATATATTGATTGAAGTACTGTAAGAAGTTCTCAATTTTGCCGTTATTTTTTAGGCCTCATGATCTTTGTGCCCTTACAACTTGGACATTTATGGAACTCCATCAGTCCATCTCTTAATGTTCTTATTCTTGGATTTAGACTATTGTATTTATAATTTTAAGTACTTAATATCTCTCATGATCAACCAGCTCTTTTACAAACACCCTTACTTAATTCATAGTTATACTTTGAGGGAATCTTGTTCAAATTACTGATATATTAATATGCAAATGCTACAACTCTACAAGTGTCATGTGGTGTATTTTTATTGGTCTCTGTCTGTAATTCATCATGTTTTGTAACTATGAATTACAGAGTATGATACTGAGGAGACTCGCGACTTTTGTTATAAAATATTCTGTAATTGTGTATAGTAACATCGTATATTAATCCGCGTGTATTGTGCAGCCTTTCTTCATGTAATGTAGGTTTTTGTCTTGGCAGGAACACTTCTCAACAAATTCAAAATTGTCTCCAAGCTATTTCATTTGCGGCTGTGAAGAATTGATGGTACCTAAATTAATTTTTTTCTCTTTCATTTTTGAGGATGTGCGGGAGCTCCAACAGAACAGCTTCCACCGTCCCAAGTCCCAACCATGAGGATGTGGGTCTGATTTTCTTCAACCCCAATCAAGTGGCTGTGCAGATTTATGATATAATATTTCTAGGCCTGTAGAGGATGTAGCAAAAAGTTAAAAACTTATTCTTTTGGCAATTCTCAGTGATGTGCTTGATAATTTCATGATCCTGAATCCTGATGAATAGATTGAAAAAATTGTTTGTTTTTCCCCCCTTCAATTTGAAGTACAAATGACTAAGGCAAATTCTAACCCTTCTAGCTCTTGTGTGAGTGTGTGACCTTCTGGAGCGTCATCTGCTCCCTATCATTGCTTTTATCCGTTATTTTTTTGAAACTTGTCATACAACATCCTCTGTAAAGTGTAAACATAAGTAACAAATGTATTAGGGACTTCGAAGTTTTAATCTAGAAATAGAGCTGATGTTGTCTTTAACTCTTCAGTGTAGCGTATAATAATGCTATTTGCGCTACTAACCCCCAAATCTCCACGGCTCCATTTGGTTATAGCTAGGTCTACGATTCTTATATATTGCACCTACATGAAACCACTGCAGTGGATTGATGTCAGACTTATCTTGGTGGCTATGATCTACGGACATGTCATGAGGGGTATGTTAGAACGTGCCTGTTAGGTTGTGGCTATGATCTATGGACATGTCATTACAAACATATCAATCAAATTGTAAAACCAGTCATTTTGTGACTGTGCTAAGAAGTATAATGTTGGTTACCTTAGAATGTTATTTGGATACAATTTTTGTACCCAGGTCTCTTTTTAAGTATTTCTAAGATCAGCCTTCTTATCTGGCGACAGAGCCAAGTTGCAACCAAATTTAGTCTGTTTTTGACATTATTGCAGTATTGTTTCTCTCTGAGTATTTTACTGCTAACAAAAGCTTGCTGATGCAGAAAGTAGCTGCTATCATTGACGAGCTGCCTCTTGGTTTGTATGAGAAATACCTGTTTTGTATGAGGTATCAACTCTTATACACACTCTTCTTAATTGTCGGAGGTCGTTTGACATTTCGACCTTTATTTACACTAAGCTTGCTCTGAGCCTCTGATCTTTTCCTTTTAAAAACGTAGTATGCAAAACTTAGAGCAAATAAACTACAAAAGCTAAAAGTTTCAAGATTTTTGTTTGTCCACTGTGTTCAGACTGTTCACCATGAATATACTTTCCTGTCTTGTAAATATTATTCCTTTTATTCATGCCATTTCCATACGTTTGATTAAAATATACCTCGCATATATATTCAACAAACATCTGGAAATGACATGAATGGAGGGTGTGTTCATAATTCTGAGTTCTCTGGAAGTATTTGCTCATCTTGATGTGATCATTACATTCAACTGTCACCAGTACCCATTAGGGACTTCTTGTCTTTTGATCAGCATTTGCCAACAGCCTCGAAATCATTGTAATTCTCTCAGTATCAGTTCATCTAAATCTAAATTCTATGGGAAGAACAATTTTGGGCTGTTTTTTCCGAACATTTTCAACTGGGCCTGCACAGCAACCTATATGGACGCTGTTATATAAGATTATGGCTGTGGAAGAGTAGTTTAGAATTTTAGATGTGCACAGCAGCTCCTCACCATATGTTCTGGCTTCTGGCCCTGTATAATTTTCTCTCATTCCTTTAGGATCATCTTATCACCTCCCTCACATCATCAACGTGTCCAGAAGATAACTACCAGCATTAATTGTGGGGCAAGTGAGGAAGGATGAACAAAGTTGATCAGGTAAAGTAAAACTCGTATAATAAAGTTGGATTCTTAAGATCATTTCTTGCATGGGCTGAGTAATTTGAGTCCCAGTTGGCATCAGCCATGATTGATTGCACTCTGAGCACTGCACCTTATCGCTCAATAGTTACCAGTCACCCTCATTATTCCCTTTATTTCAGATTAGTCTTCACACTTTCCTTTCTAATCCATTTCACAATAAGGCTTGCAGTTTGCTTTATTCCTCTTGAGGTAAATAGGTTAATCCTACTTAAACTTGTTTTTTACAAGAATCATAACTCTTCAATGCCTCAGTTGCATACCCCCTGTCACTATGTTACTAAAAATGCCACTCAGTTCTTTCTTGCATACCTTTTAGCACTTTTTTGTGTCTACTTGCATACTCTTCATCGATCTACCTTTAAGGGAGTATGTCTTAGTCCAAATTGCACAGAGAGTTGCAGTTGAGAGATGATGAGTATGGTGAAATAATGGAAAAAGATTGGAGTATGGACCACTGTCTAAACTAGAAAAACTATATAATTAGAGTTATCATTAATGTATAGATATGAGAAGTTCGAATTATTTTCCTTCTCGAATGGCCATTTTGTAGAAAACTAGAAAACACATGCTTAGTGAATTCGTTGGGGACTTCTTAATAAACTTTTTAAGGCAACTACAACTGAAGCACGCTTGCGGTCAGAGAACATTTGTTGGCTGTGAGGCCAGAGAGACAGAGAAATCATTGGTTATTAGTTATTTCTTCTAGCCCACAGCAGGTCCTGGGCTTACAACACTATTGTCAAGTCTGAGAGTTGCGCGTCCTTCAATTCTTGAAAATAGCCTCAGATGTTAAATTCTTTTTCTTATTTGGGTGATTCATTTTCTTTATGTATCTTTTACATAGTGAGAGGATAGTCTTCAAGTTCGGTCATGTCTTACTGATGTGTGCTAATTGATCAGTATCTTTATCTTCAATGAAAACTGTCACACCATGATCTATATTTGAAATAATAGAATTAATGCACATGTTTGTATCTCTCTCCCCATTTCACTCTGCTAGCTTTATTGTTCAAATATCTCACGAAAAAACACCAGCAATAATTGAGTAAAAATAGATAATGTTTTATTTGATAGTCTTCAATTCCTGTCTCACAAGTCACAGCTATGTGCTTAATTGATTAGTGTCTTTATCTTCACTGAAAACCGTCATCATGATTAACATTCAAATAATAGAATTAATGCACATGTCGTTTGTATCACGCTATTTTACTTGGTTAGATCCATTGCTCAAAATTTTCACATAAAACAAAGAGTAAATAACGCTATTTGATTAAAATATATTGAGTACTTTATTTCAGGTCTAATACTCCCCTAGAAAATGTTGGCATTTTTAATGCATTTTGAACCTTGACAGCCTGTGGTCTGCGGCACCAGTATGTACTCCGTACTATTTTTGGGATTCTAGTATAAACTTTGGTGTTGCGACTAGTCATAAAACATATTGTACATGACAATGCCTTCATGCTCTGCCTGTTTTCTATTTTCAGTCCAGTTGATGTGGATGATGATATTTCGTCACAGGGACTTATCCAGGTAAATTGTTCTGTTTAATGTTAACACATGCCCATTTTACCTTTAATACGTTCAGACATGAGTAACAATGCTTCCTTGAAAAAATAGTTCGCTCAAACCTACGCAAAGAAGGGTCTTGTTCGTCTGAAGGAAATTTTTACACCTGGGACACTAAAAGTGCCTACAACACCAACAGCTCTCAAGGCGCTGGAATCCATTCACAAGGTGAGAATCTTCTCATGATTCAAATGAACTTATGCTGTTCATGGAAGACTTCTTGATATGCATCATCGCACTTACCTTCAATTTCTTGTAAAAGATACCCC
>JAYMSF010001979.1:0-10997 GCA_036897335.1 Silene vulgaris
AAAAATTATTTACCTAAAAATGGTTACATTTTCAAGTTAAAGTGGTCACATTTTACCATGTCTTCAGCTTGTGACCAATTGTGGTGGTCTTCAGCAAGACTTATTGTTCTGTTTTTACAGTTGAATGAGCAGCAAAGCAAGTTCATAATAATAGCAGCGGCTTCATTATACGAAGTACTGTAAGTCTGCAACTTCCTATGTCACATCTCGGTGTCAAACAGTGACATGTAACGGTGATTGAGATGAGATTATTGCTTACATTAGTGAAATGATCGCCACTTAAATGCGAGAGTATAATTTGAGAAACGGCCATTGATAACTTGAGAAAAGTTCGCTAAGGGAGTCCTTGGAGATATTAAAACTGAATTAGTCTGCATAATAAAATCAATGTGTCTCCCCTAAGACGGGTAACGCCGTTAGGCATCAACCGGTCTTTGTTCCGACTTTATTTTGTTTGATGGTTTTGAGATTTGTATGTATAAAACAGAAATTTGTATATTGCTAGAACCAGACAACTCCTTTCGCAAAGCCTGATAAACTTAACACCGGCAATGAACCCAGAAAATAAACAGAAACAGATAGCAGACTCTGGTGACTTTATTAAAAGCAAACATTTGTACATACAAGATAACATTAATCGTTCCAAAAAAAAAAAAAAAAAAGATAACATTAATCAGACGGTTTAACAAGGACTTGAGTACACATTCATACAGAGCTCAAGTGCTCATCAGTGCTTAGGCGGAGTTACATGGCTTCCAAGCCTAACCACCATGCCATCGATATCGCGGACGTACCCTACTTTCTGGCCCCATTCCTTCTCTTCTGGTTCACTTACTGGTTCTGCCCCATTCTCCACTGCTCTCTGCTTCCATTACATAACATTCAAATCACATTTTTACTATATGCATAATTATATTCTGTTCCTAAATGTCGACATGAAATTAGCTCAAATATAGTCGATTAATCACGTGCCTGTAATAGCTCAGGGACGTCGTTTGATAATCTTATCAAAAATTCATAATCAATGAATGAGAGGTGTAAGCTAATTTTCATATTTGGTGTACCAATTTACCTGAGAATTTCGGAAATCACAATTTCTCATTTGTGACGGAATATATATCGACGAGATGAAAAATCTTACTTCTTTCATTACATCCGAATTCAACCCTTTAAATCCTAAACTGAGAGTTGCGGTCCCATCGTTACGGTGGGGAACTTGACTACTTGAGTGTAGTAGACTAGTAGTGTACAGGACAATTGTATGTATGTATGTACGATTTATCATCTTATAATTTTCGAAGAAACGGAGGGAGTACCTTGTAAGCGGTATCTACATCGGCATAGTCGAAGCAGACTTCAATTGGGCCTCGTTCACGTTTGGATTGGGCCGTATGGACCGACCCTGTCACTTCATCAGTCTCGTGTTGATGGATTGGTGTAAATGCTATTGTTGTCTGTCCACTCTCTAGTTCTCCCCATCTGTAACATCCCAATAACCATTTGAAAACAATTGAGGGAGTATTACCTCTACTCACTCCAATTTCATACGTTTGTTCAATACGGAGTATATGTAAAGAGCAGTATGAAATTGGAATGTACTTGTACTCGGTCCGTGAACTAGATATATTTGTAATGTAAATAATTATAAAAAAAAATCGAATCCTTCAACTAAAAAATTTCACAAAATGTCATTTTATGGTGAAGCGGCTTGCTACTAGCTAGCCCCTTAGTTCCGCCACTGCATGTATTTCGTGCTTTATACCCCACTCCGTAAATGGCTCAATTTCTTGAATTGGCTACATCTATATATAGGTCTAACACAAAACTATCACAATTTGATCATACATGTCACCCTCATCAAACCCTGCCAGACCACCACTATACCATTAGACCAACATATATATCATCAATAATTTTCTATAATTTGTAACGGTTTTTCTAATTTGTGCTCTAAGGACACACATTAAGGGTCTAGGACAAAATCAAAAGAATATATCATGAGAAATGTAAGTGTCATTCTTTCATTATTTATAGACTCTTAATGTGTGCACTTAGAACACACACGTCAGAAAATATCAAATTTGTTTTTTGGTCTAAACCATCCGGTTTAATCCGGATTCGAGCCGGTAGGACCACTAGGGTGGTAAAGCTCTCCCTCATGAGTTTTAACACTGTTGCGTTCCCGGGGCTCGAACACGAGATCTCTGGTTAAGAGAGAAAATATCAAATTTGTAATCGTAGCTAGTGAAAGCAAAACCAACCTGCTTAATACAAATGCATGCATACGGATATTGTACCAGAGATCATATCAACACTAATGAACCGGATTCCATCAAAACAAATTTAACACAGAGTAGTTAAAAAAAAAGATGTACCTCATCCCTTTCAAGTCATTTTCATACGTTTGAAAAATAAAAAGAAGGAATATTAAAAAACGTTAACTCGGCTTGATTCGAGGATATATGTAAGTATGTTTAATTTACCTGCGAGATTGATCTAAGCGACGAACATTATAACCAAAGGCATTAGCATAAAAAGCCACAGATTTGGCGACGTCTTTCACGTACACAACCGTATATCCGTATGCTGGATTCAGACTTGATGCCATTATTATTGATCTCTCTTTTGCTATGTTGGTTGATAAAAAGATAAATCTAAGATCTTGTTCTTACTCCGTATGATTTACGTACGTATTTTTAGGCTTTTATTAGCTCTACAAGCTTAATACTTGGTGCTCATGCAAGCTCTATTCTTGACTGCCTGCCACGTTCTTGGGTCTTTCTTTTAAATAAGAAAAGGCCGTCTCTTGTAAGACGGTTTTATTATATTTAATTGAGAAAGGAGACCGTCTCTTACCAAGTACTCCGTATATACGGAGTAAAAGCGATTATGTTTGCAGGTTATTTTCGCAGTACATTTTTACTCATTACATACAATTCCCTACATCCCCGACACCACAACTTGCATCTCCCTCGCTCGCCCGGTTACAACACCGCGACGTCCATATTAAGGCTAAAAACTTTCAAGGGTCGTCATATTTTAAAATGACGATCTAAAGATTTACTGTTAAAATATTACCAGTAATTTATTATATTTAGAAATAACAATTAATAAGATTTTATCATTAAATGGCCACTTTTATATAACTAGTTGTTGCACCGCCCTTCGGGCGCGCGGTGCCTCAATTTATCAAACTGTTAATTATAAGTGACTACCGACCCGAAAATGACCCAACAAAACATAACATTAATTAACTCCAAAAAACTTGAAATTTCTTTTTGTCTCTTAATCATTGACCCGAAAATGACCGGACCCAAAATGGCCCGATCCGCTTAACCCGAATTACCCCAACCCGAATCCGACCCGATTTGGCAGGTCTAATATTATTGTGCGTGGGTCTATTTGTGTTGAGAAGAATGACTCAATTGGGAAGGTTTGGGCCGCAGAAGTTAGAAAGGTCCATTTTTTGATGGAAATAATAGTAGGCATGTGTGAGGCATGGTTTTGAATAGTCTACAACTATTCCTAAGGATCAATTTAAAATGTTGATACATTTTAAGAGTTATAGAAATGTTGACATTTTTTCGTCTTTAAGGAGACTTATGATTCATATTGGCATCATTCCGATTCATCCTACTCATCATAAAAGTCATAAGATTCACGGACTCAGAGCTGATGGTTAACCCAAACACAAGTTGAGACACGAAAATAGATCGATTCCGAATTTCCGATATTGAAAAAAACAAATGGGTATATGCCGTTTTCCTTTATGGGTCCGTTTGATTCGAGTAAAGTGCGCAATTATTTGGAGGGAAAGTTGAGCAAAAAAGACGAATATTCATGAACAAACAACATTGAAGCATTGACAACAACCGCCAACTGTTAACTGCTACCTTCCAACTCCATAATTCCAACCTTCGTTCGTCATTTCCCCCTTTTCTCTACTTTTCGCAACGCTTCGATCGCTCGTCTTTTGATTCTGGCTTTCATTTGAGGTACATCAATTTCAATTTGTGTTTCAACAACGATTTAATTGATATATTTTGTATAATTTTTGTGATTTTCGATTTTTTTTCGATTGATTGATGATGTTTGTTGAATAATTGATTGATTTTTCATCTATGATTATGATTATACTGAGAAATTGCGCCGTAATTGCTTGATTAATTAATATATCGGTGTATGATTTTTGTAATTTTTGAAAATGATTTGTTATCGTTTGATTGATGATGTTTATCGAACAATTGATCGAGTTTTTTCTATGATAACGGGGATCAAATGCTTGATTGATGTAGTAGAATCGTAAGCGATCGCATTCATTCGTGAATTGTGATCATGAGCGAACGTTCTGTTTAGAATTCGCGGATTTTAGGTTAATGTTAGCAGGTTTGATACGTAAAATGATTGATGCATACCGCGAAAAGCGCGAATTTTCGTTATAGGTTGCCGTTTTTGTCTACATTAGTGATTTGTGATTGAATGTTGGTGTTTTTTATCTGCTTAATTGATGGTGTAGGATGTTGATAGCTAAACCTTGGAAGTTATAGTTTGATCAAAGCACAGTGTGCTGAGTATATGTCAAATTAGGGTTGCTAAATATTTTTGAGTAACTCGAAACCTCAAATTTGTGTTTTGCTGCCTTGCTGGTCTAGGAATTTCGCTTTGGTATTGTCGTAAATCTGTTTGTTTGTCGGAGTTCCTAGTACAAGAGCTACTTTAAGCTAGCTGGACAATTTGTTGTTCTAATAGTAGTATTGCGCAGTTGCTCTAGACTGTCAAGCATGACCCAATTAGTCCTTATAGGAAGAAAGGATCAAAGGGAAAAGCTTACATGAAATATAAATTATTCGTTTGAGCCTCATTTTTTGTAATTACATATGCAGTAGCGGTGCTGATTGATAGTCTTTTGAGAGAACTTTTATTGTGAAATAGAAGTTATTTCGAATAGATTGTGCATTGAGATGGTCATTGGTTTAGTCCGTAGACCGTAGTCCTCTCAAACTTTGCTTATGCGAGAATTATAATTGCAATGAGGCCTTTAGAAATCTTTTTGTACGTACCTCATTGATGAGGTTAGTATTAGAGGATATACAAATTGCTTTGTAAGTGAAAATGCTTTCGTTGTTGAAAGATGACACTATATTGGGAGTTACAATGAGGAAACCATGACAATCTAGACAGCATGGATGAAGAACTGATTTTTACTAGGCTAGAAGAGATACCCAAACGGCCAAATGTCCCGTACTTTATCTTCAAAATTATTATTTCAAAAGAGGTGCTTAAATGAGTAATTTCTTGTATTTCACAATTTCACATCATCTTACTATTACGGTCAGTTTCAATGTCTTCGTGATCAAAGATATGAGCATACAGACAATTGAAATCAGATCATGCAATTTTGCAGGACTTTATCATACCTACTTCAGATGACATGCACTGCCGTACTGTAAAACCGAAGCAGCATTAAGAAAACATATGGTGAAGACTTCGTTCCAATTCCATGTGATTAACTAGTCTTTCATCAATGCGTACGAAATTCAGAGTCTTCAAATTTTTATGTCATACATATAAATTAAGCTTTGAGTGATTACACATTGAACTTTCAGTTCTGTCTTTTTTATGACTTTAGTAGTGAAGTACTTGAGTCAAGAAGGTAAATTCTGAGCTAGAAAGCGTCTTTTGTTCATCTCAATGGATGATCAACAGGATACGGCTGTTGTAAGGCTGAATTCCAAACTGTCTCGTGTAACATCTAAGAACAACACAGTCAAAGCTGCTTTTAAGCTTGAGCATTTTACACAAAATACCCTTCGCCCCAGTGTATCTAAAGATGGTGCAGTTAGGGGAGTAGCCGGTGATGTCACATTTTTTTTGCTAAAAGTTGTTGCTCTAGAAACAGCGAGGAGAATCTCAAAATCTAAATGCCCGTTTGCTTGGCGTAGCCTTCAAGCATGTCAAATGCTATGTTATCCACCATTTAAGTGGGTTCAGAGATGGGCACCGTTCAAGAGCTTAGTGCAAGGCATGCGGGTAAGCACTTATGTCGTGCTTCAGTTTCTGATAGCTATGCTCCTATGTAATACGTAATATTGATAAAAAGGTGATCTCAAATTTTCATTTTGCCAGATGTTGTCGCGACCATTATTGGTCCTCTCAATAGCAGCGGCTTTTTCAGACAAACCAGACAATTCAAGGGCTGTTGATGACCATAATGTTTCCCCTGCATCGAACGATTCGGATAAAGATTCATCCTCTCTACATCCATGTGATACAAAGTAATGAAAAATGATTTTATTTTTTCCTTTAATGGCAGTATTCATGTTTGAAACCATGCCAATAGCTGTTTTTATTATTTGGTAAAGAGTAATCTTTTCGAAAATGCTTGTCTATTTGTGTACATAACAATCTTTTGCTGTCAACTGCTTCTGTAGGAATATCGGCGAGTCTTCTAGTTCTCTGTCTCTGGAGAATTGGTTGTGCAACCTTTACGAAGAGCTAGAAAAGCAAGGGATCAACTTACCGGAAAGGTGGGTATTTTCGTCTGTTTGAGACTATAACTATCGAACTAGCAGCAACATTTTAGCTAATGTGTCAAAAATATCGTCCAATCTGATAATGATCGGCATTCTAATTCTCTCAAACTGCATTACAGTCATACCAAGTGTTAAAAAGTTTAAACATAAAATTTCAGTTTTCAATAGACAAGATGTACATCAGACGCTACGTATGCATCCAACCTCCTTTTTTTCTCAATAAGGCAAAGAGACTGTTCTGGAGTGTGTGTGTTGTGTTCAAAAGGAATCTCCCCTCGAATATTGAATATGTACTTGCTAGAGTGAAAGGTGCGACAGTTATCACTGTACTTATCTAGTTATCCTTGATTCTCTGTGAAGCTAGATTATATCCTGGTTTCTGGTGTTGTTTCACTTATTTTATGGTTACAACTTTATAACGGGAAGAATCATCAAACCATATAGGACATGCTTAGCACACGCCAAAAAGTCTGGTTCATAATTCACTATGAAGGGATAACAAGAAGAAATGAATGAAACTGATTCTAGAAATTTTGGCATATCGCATTGCAGGTTTAATGAAACTGAACTTCGAAGATTTTATGCTGCCGCGAATGGTGACCTTTCATGCCTACTTTCCTCTGTTAAAAAGACAATTCGTTGGAGGGAGACTTTTAATATACTTTCACAAGAGGAACTTAAAATGTGGTCAAAAGTAGTCTTTTGGCATGGATATGATGTGAGACACAGACCTTGCCTAATTGTACGTCTTGGTTTAGCTTGCTCTATACTTCCAAATCATGATAGGCCAAGATTCGCCCAGGCCGTTGGTAAGCCTTTGTTACACATACCAATGTGTTAAAAACCTCCCTTTCTCTGTTACATCTTCCTTTCAGTGTAATCCTTAAAGCCATGTATCAAAAACTGTGTTCTGAAGCTCTGAATCACAGGGGTGTCATGGTTCCCTGAACATTGGAACAAGAGTGTCTCAGATAACCTGTAGATCTTTATTATGAATCGTTTATGATGATGGTCTTTTCGAATCTTAGAGAGATGTGAGCCTTCACTATGCCTTCGTACACACCTTCATCTTTGTGCACTTAATAATTAAAAAGGATTGCATAATCTTTATGATAAAATGGTGTCAATTTTCCTGGCTTCATAAATTTCTAGTAGCCTGAATTTATTATTGTTGGGGATTACAGCTAGCTTATGATGTTTGCTGTTGACATGGTATTTTTATTGCGCAAGCTACAGCCATTGTTGTAACCCATATTGTTGCTTACTCTTCGTTGCTTCGTCAATTTTGCCTCTTAATAATGATGTCAAGTGAGAATTAGTGGTCTACTAGTGTCATGCAATCAAAATCTTTTGTGGTACTTTCAGCGTCTTTGTTAAAATAATGGAGTCCTTCCTGTCACATCTACATGAAAGGTTTGGGGATGATGGTTGATGTTGATTGCTAATGCAGTTTCACAAATGGAGCATGGTATCCTGCATTTGGCTGATCATGCAAATCCTCAAGTTATTGTTCTTGTGGATTGTGAAGGTTTATCTCCATTTAGACTTCCATTGCAGATGTTAAGATCATGGTCTCTGATTTTTCAAGATCATTTCCCAAATTGTCTTGGTGGTTTGTTTGTTATACGCCTTCCTCCTGTAGTTCGGGTGATGGTCCAAACTTTTATGAAAGTGAGTTCCTTGCTTAAAGTGTTGGGCTGTAAAGTTCTTTTTTAACTGCTTGGTTTTCATTTACTGCTCTTCCGGGGTAATATATCATCATTATTTTGCATTTCAGATTCTGAAACCTGAAACTAGGCAGAAGTTGCAATTTCTGGGCGAAAAATACAGACACGTTCTTTCAGAATATTTTCCGGAGCTCCCAGCATGTCTTAGTGGCACATGCATATGTGCTATATGTTCAAGTGATACTGCCAACAACGTGTGGTGCTTTTCTTCTTTAGAAGTGGGGAATGACACACAGTTAGTTTCAAACAGAAGCGAACATCTCGATTTTGAGTATCTGCAGTCTGAGGGTGATGTGCATCAGATTTTTGATCAGCTGCTAAGAACAGGCATGATTGGAATTCTTATGTTTTGTGTGTTTGCTGCTTTCTTAGCTGGAATATGGAACTCAGAAAGTCAGCCAAATTTGTTTCTATAAGTGAGGTAATCTTTTTCTTGAACAATCTAGTCCATCGATAATTGAAATAGAAAAGTTACTATTAACCGAATGAATGTTTCTCTAACAAACTATATCCTGTATGGAGTTTGCCTTTTGTTACTAACAACTCGTGTTCTTCAACCTATTTGGAATTCTAATGATTATTCATTTTGGCTTGCATATTCTTAAGTTTTGAATGTCTCATTTAACAAATACTTGCACTTGTATTGTCAGTGGAGTGTTCCAGAAGTCTTTCGTTGCCTGATAACACAAGGATTCACATTCTGAAACTTCTCCTTTCTTTTCACTTTTTGCAGGCCACTGTATTTTGCTGTTTGATGACTCTTCAGATTCTGAACAGATGATCTATCTGAGGAACTTATATCGGCCGCCTTTGGCAGTATGTGATCAAAAACTTCTTTTTCCTTTTTTTATGTGCAGAAGGCTTGTTTGATAGTCGCCTTACGTGCACTAGCTGAAATTGGAACAGAGATTTTATATATCAGTTATTTATACTTGTTTCTCTGAAATGCTTGATCATTTGTAGCACACTGATTGGCCTAAGAAAATACTTTTGATAAGACTAAATTTCTGAGCCATAACTTTGCAAATACTCTTATTGAATAGAAGAATATAGTCTAGAAGGAAATCATAGTAAGTATCTCTATTGGCCAGAAGTTTAAATAGATTATCTGAATAGATCTAGTGTTCTACTTATCTTGTTACATTAAGGTTAAGATAAAGTGCCCTCGTGCTAGGGGTGGAGGCTACGTCTTTGATGGATATCTGGTTGTCGATTAAAGAAAGAAAAAGTGCTGACTCCTTTTGGTCATTAAGTCATATTACCTCAACATGATTAGCCATGGCTAGTTTTTTTGTTTTCATCTTTTGAGGGGGTCTCCTTCTAAGTCTTTTTTTTTAATCTCTAAATCAATCTTGGGATGCGACAATGGACTTCTACAAGTCTTGGATGCTGGAGGAGTGGAGGTAGTTGGGTAAGGGAAGTAAGGAGTGTTTCGGTATAGTCTTATAGACATTATAATGTTGACTGATGTATAGATGATTTCCGTGTTCTTTAGTTTTGAGTTATGATGGAATCAAGCCAAATCACTTACTAAATTGCTCTTTCGTATTAAAGTACCCCTACTACCTTTTCATACATTGTGTTTTTCGACTTAATGTTCAACTTTAGCCACCAATCTCTGCAAATATTAGGTGCAATGTCAAGTTTGGTTTGATTTATATATCATTATAATTATTCGTATTTGTAGGGTTATCCCTGCTTCTCTTCACCAAAAAAAAAATTATTTTCATATTACTTCTGTAAAAAATTGTAGGTATTTTATATTGTGGGAAAATAGTGATTAGAATTATTATTTAAGTCAAAGCGGGACAATATAAATGGAGAGGGGCAGTAAAAAGAAAAAGACATCAGGTCGTTTCTTATATTTGAGGTACAGACGTACAGTCACGTTGATAACCTTCCAAGAATCGAATTTGTGATTCAGTTGTTTGTTTGCAGAAGTCGCTTTCTTTAAATCTGATTATGAAACTTGACTTATGAAACGGGTTTGTTTGTTTGTTTGTAAAAGTCGCTTTCCTTGAATCTGATTATGAAACGGGTTTGTTTCAATGAAGAACCAACACCTGAGGAACAAACAATGAAAAAAACTATTCCTGGGCAACCCCTTAGATATCATAGCTCCTTCCTGGTTCTAACACTAGGCCAAAAGGTAAACTCGGATATTTGTAAATGACAGTCCTTACTAATTTACTATAGAATTATTGTAAATCACCCCCGAGCTTTTTTTAAAATTCTAGTTATTTGTTACTCCGTACATTTGGTGACAAACTAAAGTGCCTTAATCTCAATGGAATTACTCAACAACTACAATTAAAGAGCACAAGGACTTCAAAATCGTCGGCATATGTCAGGTAGATAAGATAACCTAGTTAAAGATGTAACCACACTCAATGTGAGTGTTTTGTGTTAATTTTTCTTGATCTTGACTTGGCATTCCCTCAAAGGAAAGCTCACCAAATACTTCTATAGTTCTATTCGTAGGATCCCACCAAGAATCCGAGTCACCAATTATTGTTTCTAAATTTGTTTCATTCTTTGAATTAAGGAGATTGCTGGTCATAGGTATGAACTCTATGTTGCAAATTTGCAATAAAGTATTGTCAAAATTTTGTAAAATTTTTGAAGGTTATCCCTCGACCCAATCTCCAGATGGTAAGGCCACAATTGTGGCGCACAACTGAGGTCAAATTGTAACTATCGAACTTCGGAGATTCTTTTTTCTTTGGTTTTTGACACT
>JAYMSF010001980.1:0-10996 GCA_036897335.1 Silene vulgaris
AAGCGTAAGGAAGCTATGAACAAGGTACGAAATAACATAGTAAAAGACATTTGGCGAGGCAATGGATTCGATGATGTTAGTGAAAATGAAAATGAAGATGAAGATGAAAGTGACGAGGAAGATGATAATATGGAAATAGATGGTTAGAAAAAAAATGTAATATGTAATTATTTTATATTGTAATGTATTGTAGTACTTGTATAAAAAATTAACTTATATAAAGCGCAAAATTTTTATAAGTTCACTTCGAGTTCTATAAGTTCACTTCAGTTTCTATAAGTTCAGTTCAGCTCTTATAAGTTCAGTTCAGTTCAGTTCCTATAAGTTAAGTTCCTATAAGTTCAGTTAAGTTCCTATAAGTTAAGTTCAGTTAAGTTCCTATAGGTTCAGTTCAGTTCCTAAGTTCAGTTCAGTTCAGTTAAGTTCCTATAAGTTCAGTTCAGTTCAATTCAGCAACTTGAAGTCCAAAAGAACAGGGCCTTAGTCTTTACACTACACCACCACTGAGGCTCTAATATCCACATTTTCATTGAGCTTAGCCAATTGATACAAGAATCACATAACCAACACACTCACAAGCTCTAAACCTCGTAAATCTTAATCGTTTTAGTAACACGTAATCTTTCCACACATTGTTTGAGCGACTTAGCCTTCTCATTCTTTACTTACTACTTCACTTGTAATTCACTTGATTAGCCTAACTAAACTTTTTATAGGCTGCGAATCGGGTGAGTGATGCCAAATTAAAACTATATTAAACCCTTTCAAAAACAAAGAAAAAAAATCACTTAAACTCACAACCTCACCTCTATTCTCTACTAGGGGTGGTCAAAGCTCATGGCCATCCGCGCCCAGCTAGTCAGTTGAGCCCCTTTTTACCCGGTCTGATTAGCCCGTGTCAGGCCCGACTCAACCCGTCCTTCACCACTGTCTATGCCTGAGTCCAGCATAGACTAGACTAAAACCTGACCCGCCCCTATGACCTACCCCGAGTCGGCTACAGGTCCCACCTTTACCAGGACCGGCCTGACCCGTTCCCATACCCGTTTTGTGTCCGGGTCCAGCTCATCCCTTTAACCCGCCCACCCATTTGACCACCCCTACTCTCTAGTCTCTACTCTCTAGAACTCCAATTACGAGGCCAAATTGCTTCCTTTTTGTGCATACACACAAATTCATAAGTCACCATACTTTAGAACAAAAATTGGGAAAAAAAATCTGAGACACAAATTGAAAATAGAAAGAGCAGATGGTCGCACAACTCACCAATTGAGACCCCTATAGCTTGCTCTACAACTCCCTTTAATCCTACCCATGCCTCTGCTACTTGATTCCAAGGTCTAATTATTTTTTCTACTTTATGCTTAATTTGTTTAATTTTCATGTTTATTTTATTTCCCCCGTTCCATTTGATCGTATACGTTTTTCAAAATCTCCCTCACACGTAGTTTCTAAGACGTAGAAGCTTGTCTATATGACTTTATTACAAACTAGTCTATACACATTGCTAGTATTGTTTTGTTACACTGGTGTTTGACTGTTTGTGATACTCTGTCCATCCCAGTCGGTTGTTTATCTATTCCATTTTTTGTTGTGTCCGTCAATTGTTTACCTTTTTATAAAATGTTAATGCTGCATCATCTAAATTGAATGCAGGGAATAGTGGAATACTAAAGTCATTCCTGCAGTGTATTGTCCGGGATGATCTCTATAATCTGCACTAGTTGCTGCTTTTGAATATCAAGATGAGCATTTCCTCTGAGATGTGGAAATGTCTGATCATTGTACTGATATGCATCTCAGGACCCAGTCCATATTGTTTTGAATTGTCCCAACATTCTGGTTATCATCTATATCACCAGTCTTTGTGTGTCGACTGTCGACTGTCGAGTGTCCGACGTGGTTCTTGAGGAATAACTGAAACACTGAATAATAGAGCTGGTGTTGAATTTGATGTTGGTTCTTTAAATGCCCACAAATGGCTTCAGTCTTTCTGAGATATATTCATGTAAGTTTGAGCGTATTCTTGGTAGTGATTTCTGTTGAAGGCATCCTGTAAGCTAGATGTTGTGTATATTTGATGTACACTTCTTTGTCGAAGTCACCGTAATCCCTCTCAGGAAAGAAATTACAAAAAAAGGTCTTTTGCTTTGGATGTTCAAGTCTTGAACGAGTTACCCATGTGGAGAATGTCTATGAGAAATGAGTTCTGTAGACTACTTAGCTCAGCTGCTTGTCTACTCTTCTAATAGCAATATTAATAGCTGCAGAATGATTTAGTTCTTCATATCTAGATATTATTTCGTGGACATTTCCAGAGAAGTTTAAGTACTGCAAGTAGAGAAACGACAAATGGAGAAATGAGAGTGTGACAGATGGAGATGTGAGGAAGTACCGGGGCACTTGCTGTTATCGGACATGAATTGTGAACATTTATGTAGCACTCTACAAACTTGTACTTTTGGAAAAGGCATATGGTACCTAGTGCATTCTATAAGATGACGTTTGACGAATTTGCAAATAACAGTAAAGATGTGATTTTTGAGGTGACAGAAATATTTACTCTCTTTTCATTCGCATAGTTTTTTTCCAGAGTAAAGTTCTCCCTTTCATTTATATTTCTTAAAGCTTTGCAAACATTTGACTTCTGAAAAAGGGCAGATGATGTCTTACACTTGATTTCTGAACTTCAGGTAAGTTCACTTGTTGACAAGCTCAAAGCACTGATGCCACTTTCTTAGTAGTTTGTTTCACTGGTCACCAAAAATTGTCTATTCAGATATGCGACGTAAAACATTCAGATATTTCTAAAGGATGATTCATGTTAGCCGACACCAAATCATTTTGGAATTAAGGCTCTGATGATGTTATTGTTGAAGAGAGTAACTGTACGTAGATTTATTTGCCTGTCTTGCCTCTGCGAGGACTGTTTTTAAAACTGCATATCCGTATTGAAAAGTTTAATGCGTCTCAAATGAAGGGTTATTAGCTACAGGAGGACATCATTGCCTTGACTGACTATTCTCGATTTCAACTACGGCTTCCTGTCTTCCTGAAACTGTCCATATTTGGTTCCTTACATAAGGTTTTTAGCCTTCTAAGTCCTGGCATTTTGTCTAGCTCTCAAGTGCAAATACCATACTAGCTTCTCCCTTGCACAATCAACGCAGCTTGTTTGGCGGTTATTGATGCTGGGATTCCACTGAAGTTTCTCGTTGGTATTAAGATCTCCTACCTATCTTTGTCCTTCGCTCAATTTAAAAAGCAGATGGATGTTATAAAAGCTTGAACTCAAGTAGTCTATGTGGCGACCCATAAATAACTAAGCTCTTAGAAGGCATTAGGCAACCATTTTTCAAGTAAAAAAAATATATTCTAGTCGATATATCTGTACTGATGTTAGACTCATAATTTGTCTTCTGTAGTTTCTGTATGTTGCTGTTTGGCTGAAACAGGAGAAGTTATATTGGACCCAACAAAGCAAGAGGAGGAGGTAATCTTCTATTTGATATTTTTCTGAGGCAATGTCATCTATTGACTCACACTCGACTGGCTCTTCGCGTTTGATTTGAATTGGTTGTATATGAAAGCAAATGCATTTGGTGCAGTTTATTATTTCCAATTTACCTTCTCACCCTCTCATTCACCCACCAACTTCACTCCCCTTCCCCAAACCCTACTCAGCCAAACACTCCCATTCACCCAACCACTGCAGCTTGCCGTACTCCTTAGTCCTTCCAGAGTACTCACTCCGACAGCCTCACTGACCACAGACCCGCCGGAAACACCCCCAACCACGATGATTGCTCTCTGTCAACCAACCACCTCAGCCTATCCCAGAAACCCCCGGCAAGTTGGGGAACGTTTCGGTGAGAGCCTGGATGGTTGGTGATGGGGTAAGTGTTGGTGGGTTAGGATTGTGGATGGGTCGGTTTGTGGCGATTAAGGTTCGTTGGGTTAGATGAGTGTGGAGGTATTGTATAAAACGTTCCTTCAATTGGAAACATAAAAAACCTGTTCATTCTTAAAAGAGGAAAACATAATGAATGAGTTGAGTTAGAGGGAATATCAGAATATGTGAGTTTCTTCAGTTAAGTAGAAATTTAGGAACCTTGATATACATTACTAGAATTGAAATGATTGTTCTTCATCTTACTAAATTTTGTAATGCCAGACAATGGAGGCATTTGTGTATTTGGTTTTTCCAAACTCAATTTCGTACGTTCTACTTCAAAGATCATTTTGTCCAATTCAAGAACCAATGGACCATGGGATCATTACATCAGTTTCTCATGGGGATATGTCAAGGTACTTTTCTATGGTTTTTGTTGTTAGTAACTTATTATCTTCCCCAGTCATGTAGATAGGGTAATTACAATTTCTTTGACAGTCACATAGTTCAATTATTCTACGATCCTTCCTGTCTCGACATATCTTCTGCTACTTTGAGTGATGCCTATAGGTAGGAAGATAAATGTGGGCTTCTGTGATTTTTTAAGACAGACTACATTTATGAGACTGGTAGAGAGGTGGGTTCATGATATTAGCTCAAGGTTGCGAATCTGCAATGCGATTATTCGGTATACGAGTCTATTTCATAAATCCTCGCGATCGTTTTTTTTTACCTTATTTGGGGTAATATCATCCGAATTAAGCGAGAAAATGAGATTTTAATACTATGGGTGGGTCTTAGAAAAGCAAACTGTCATTAAGGACTATCTCCGCGTAGACATAGTTCTCGCTGCAAATTTTATTCTTAGTCATTTCGGAAATAAGTTTAACAATCTCTGTGTTTCAACTTAGAAATTTGACCGAAGAAGTCTGGTAAATGCGAATTTTATTGCTTATGTTGAATCTCGGTCTTACAGCTTGTTGTAAGACTCGTATCCTCATAAATACTTGGCTCTTTTGTAAATCTTTTTGATTAATACATACATTTTAACAAAAAAAAAAAAAAATGTTCGTCTCGTATGTCAGTATAGCTTGATCTTTATTTCTTTCGTTTTTATCTGTTCTTGGCCTAGTGATACTTGACACTCTGTACTCTACGGCAAGGATCCTCCCACCCCCTAGACATCACCTCTCCTCTCCTCTCATCATCACCATATCTGCCACCACGTCCGCCATGGTTACGTCACCGAATGAATCATCCTCATCCACTCTACAAGAAAACACTTACAACTACACAATCCCATCATAAGTACCCCTCAAAAAGTCCTTCACCATCTGTGTGAATCTTGTGGAGGCTATGGCGTATTGGCATGGGGTAGAACTTGGAGTGAGCCTTTCTTATCCAAATTATTCATCAGAAGGGAGCTACGAGGTGAACGCCATTTGGGGGTACAACTTAAGAACTTGTCATGATCCATTTTCCAACAGTTACATGCCTGGTACTAGAAACCACCACTTCCTTCCATCCGAAAGTGAATATGCAAAATCCCGAGCCTTCTCTGACAATGTCTCTTGGGTTTCTAGAATAACGCCATGGATTTCCATGATAAGATTATGGTTCTCTCGTGAATTTGTAAAATATCTCTAGTTTCCTCACATACGATACCGGTCTTGCCGAAAAAGTCCCGAGTCTTAAGGGTGAGGTTCATAGTCTCATGGATGATGTCGAGTAAGGAAAGCCACTAGGCTTGTTGGTCTATTGCTAGACTGGTCTTTAAAATATGTGGATAGTGAGTGGAAAAGTTATTTGATAGACACAACCATCAAAACAAGGTTATATAGCTCACCGGTTCCCAAAAGTCCTCCACCAAGTTTTGTACCTGCCTCTCCAAAGGGGGAGTTCGCAGTTCAATGGGTTAACGAATATTGTTTCGGTCGGGTTTAGGCAGAGATAGAGACTGCTTAATGCTTATCTAATACTGTGGTGGGCCGAGTGAGCAGCGGTCACTGAGCCATAATATGCACAATACGTCCAACAAAAGTCCCTGAAAATCGTGTGGGTGTCTTAAGCTCTAGGTCTAACTTTTGGCAGTAATGATTCAAATAAGATTGATTTTAGATCTAATAATTTAAACTTCATAAGATAGCGATAATACGAGAACTTGAAAAGACACGATGTAATATGCTATATAACCTGTCCCTGAGGTGATATTGACCCGATAAATTCCGAACATAATTTGACCCAAGTCAACCCAACCCATATGGACACCTTTCAAAGCCAACCCTGTAGACCTGATTGCCATCTTTAGATATTGTTGTACATCAGACTTCCTTGCCTCGCCATGGCGGAAGCCTTTGAGTCATTATGGAATAATGAAGTTATTGTGAGTATTGATTTAAAGGTCTAGATGCAGTCTAAACTACTACTGAAAAATGTCATGACCTACTGCACTAGATTTTTGATTATCTCCGTTATCCTATTTTACTTGTGACTAGTTTTGAAGTGCCTAAGTGTCACGAGCCTGCCATTTTGTGGAAATTTTCATTTTAAATGAAGTGTCCGAGTATCATACCCATGTCCAAGTGTCGAACATAGCCATGCTAGATAATAATATGTCGGAATGACAGATCAGATCTCATGTGCACTTGCTTTTTGGCTCCAAGTGAAACTTTTTGTGGAGGTTGATAGTAGATAATGTACTTGAATACATTCTTATACCTGCAACTTTCCTTGACTGCATGCTTTATCTTGCAGTTGAGAATTACTATAGATGTCTGGACTCTGTAGAGAGGACAAGCTGCAACAGCAAAACTATTAAACTTCACGAGGAACAAAATACAGTCTTTACTCCCTAGTGACCCGCTTGTTCATTCTTGATTTCTTCAGGTAACAGTCGTTACTCGTCAGTGGGTCAATTAACATTTAAGAACGATATCACTATGAGTAAATGGTTTGCTCTTAGTTAGCCCTTTTATTATTCACTGATTACTGCCACAATTAATATCTGTTGTTCCCCTAATTTTCTCGAATCGCCTTTTTATTGTAAGCCATTGGTGTTAAAATTTTGAATTATGACTTGTGATCTTAGTTAGGGAGCAGAGGAGAAGAGATTGATCTAGTTATTCATTCAACATGCTCTTGTTTTTGAATCATAACCCATCCGCTTTTGGTGGGTAAGTGGCAAGTCTAGATTTTTGTTGGTTTGCAGTTTAGCTGTACACGATATAGCCCGGTATCGTGCTGACCCGGTGTCAGTCCCAGACATCCTCTCTAGATCTGAACAAAACAACTTCACCGAAAAAACGTAACCAACCTAACTTGTACTCAATAGTAGCACACCGAGAATATATCTGAACTCGTTATGAAAACTACTTGAACCGGCTGTCTCGATCATACCCGGCCCAAACGTATCGTCCACCAAATCTAGGTGGGACCACATAAGGCAGTAGAACTCTTTCTCATAAGTTTTAAGCCTTCTTCTTTCTGGCTTAATTTTAGTTCAGCTCAGCTCTACTCGGTTCATTTCAATTTAGTTCAGCTCATCTCACAAATTAACTCTTACCTCAGCTGAATTCAGACATGCACGGTTTTGATTCTTAGCTGGGATTATTTTTTCTTTTAATGTGTCGATCCATTCCATTTAATATGTACTTTACTACTCTGCATGTTTTCACTTTTCATTTATATTTGGCAAATTAGTTGCTCTGTTAATAATAATGATATAAAAGATCACCCACTACTCTGTACTCTGTAGCAGTATTTATTTACCACTAATGCATCATAGAGTTATTACAGTAATTACAGTAATTATTTTTGTGGACCATCTTAGAATAACTGTGGCTATTATATAAGCAAAGATTAAGCTATTATCCCTTAGCACACAACGGTAGAATTATATTTTTCTTGCATTTCTTACTGTTCTTGTGTAGCAATGAATCGCTCCCTTAGCGATAGTAAAACTCTTTCTAACTTCTTATATGAAGAAACACCCGATCAATCGCCCACTTTTCACCGTCTCTCCCACCACCAGTTACCTCGTCGTTCTCTCGACACTGTATTACCTCGAAACTCTTGGTGTAACAAAACCGTCCTGAGTCCCAAATCATCACCACTTTTGACACCGAGCCCCAAGTCCAGTTGGTCATTTTCTCCCCCGTGTACTCCCTCTTGTTCTCCTCTTATCCACCATTGCATATCCTCCCTTCACCGAGATGGTAATATTTACTCGGTTGTGGTCTCGAAAGGGCTAGTGTTGACTGGCTCAAGTAGTGCTTGTATTCGTGCATGGCATCCCTTGACCTCTTGTGAATGGGGCTTCATACAAGCGAGTTCAGGTGAAGTCCGAGCTATGCTAGCTCATGGTGACTTGGTCTTCACCTCGCATAAGGACCGCCGAATTAGGGTTTGGAAAATTGAGTCTTGCACTACAAAGTTTAGCCCTAGTAAGGTTACAACCCTCCCAAAACCAAGCCCCTTAAAGTTTTTAACCTCTAAATGTAGGGGTAGCCCACATAAGGATATTATCTCTTGCATGGCTTACAACCATGTCGATGGGATATTATACACCGGCTCTTGGGATAAAACTGTCAAAGCATGGCGGTTAAGTGATAATCGATGTACGGACTCCTTTTTGGCTCATGGAGACAATATCAATGACATGGTGGTGAATCGAGACGGGAACCTCTTCACTTGTTCCTCGGATGGGTTAGTGAAGATGTGGAGCCAGGTCCGCGGTGAAACTTTCCATACTCTAACCATGACCCTTAGCTTTCTTCCCTTCCCAACATACGCACTGGCTTTACAAGAGGCACCAGAATCCCGAGAGAGCTTACTATACTCAGGATCCTCGGATGGATGCTTAAATCTCTGGGAGCGCAAGCTTTCCGGTGGGTATAGCCACGTAGGCTCCGTACAGGCACACCGGTTTGCAGTCCTTTGCCTGACCATCCTCAATGAAATGGTCATAAGCGGATCCGCTGACTCGACAATTAAGATTTGGAATAGGGGCCATGGGAAAACTCACCATTGTCTCGCAGTACTTGACGGGCATAGAGGGCCCGTTAAATGCCTATCGGCTTGCATTGAGACCGGCGTTGGCGAAAAGGGTTTCTTAGTGTTTAGTGCAAGCTTAGATCACAGCTTTAAGATGTGGAGAGTCAAGGTTTTACCAGAACAGAAAGAAACTCAGTCAAACATTTGTGACAATGATAATATGAATCAAAGGAAAATTGTGTATGAAGAAAGCCCTGTTTTATCTCCTACATGGGTTAAGAAGGTTCAACTTGGTAGGTTAAGTGCCAGCAACTAGTTTAGTTTAGCTGCTCCCGTCTTAAATGAGAATTTGCATTGTTTTAATCTCCTTCATGGATGTTAAAGAATAAAGATATTTGTCACTCCTATAGTCCATAGTTGATGTGTGAAAATTTAAATGTATTATATATTTAAATGTTACTTATGTTTTAAATGTATTATATGTTACTTAGATAAATAATTAATTTTGAGTAATACCGTATTATAGCTAGTGTAACGTTATTTTACTCAAAACGGTTTATTTTGAATGAAACTTTTGAAAACTCATCTTACTGCCTTCTAATTTTCACCCTCGGAGTACTATTTTAGAACCATTTCACAAAATTTTGGCCTTCGTTAGTTCGTTAATACGCGATGATCTTCGGCTTAATATTTTCAATAATAATCCATTGACTATCTCTCTTCATATAAAACCGTTTTGACGTGTAAGAATCATTTTGACCAAAATCTTAATCGATGATAAAAGTTTAATAAAAGATCAGACTTAAGACCTTAACATGCTCCCCCACGATAATTATGTCGATTTGAACAGTGGATAATGTAAAGTCATCCATACTTCATGTTGAAATTCTAAGATGTTTGGTTGGAACTTTTAGAATGGATTGGAATCGATTCAATTCATTTTAGTTTTCGTTTGAAGCATTTTAGAATGAAGTTAGAAATTTGAATAATTCTGGGTCGTTTGAGTCACTTCAGGTCAACATTTTGCTTAAAATAAATCATTTTGGGTTACTCGAGATCAACTGGGTCATTTCGCTTCACTTCGTTTCGGGTCGAGTCACACTTTTCAGGTCACTTTGGGTCTCGTAGCAACCTTATCGGGTCGGGTCAGCCTTCACTTCCCTTTCCTCCATACCTATGGTATTACACTGTTACACTTAATTACAATCCTTTCCAAAGCTTTGAACTAAACTACAATATATATGAATGGACTCTTAGGATTCGAACTTCACCTTGAGACTTAAAAGTCATCATTGAGCCTAATATCATACGGAGTATGAGAATTAATAGTGGATATGTTACTTTGACTCTTCTTATTATTTCCTCACATGTCCAAACCTTTACACTTAGAGATAGCACTCGAACTTCTCATCTTAAGCTAATGGAGAAAAGAAATGGAGAAAAGGGAAAGGGAGCGGAAATAGGAAAGAGAAAAGGAATGAAGGACGATAATTTTCGCTTTAGATCATCGTTTTAACTTTAAAATAAACAAGGCAAATTACCTAGCTACTGTTTTAAAAATAATATTAAATACCATTAGTTTAAATATGAGATTCTATAATATTTTTATCTAAAAAACCGCGCTTTTTTGGTTAAAGTTCCATAATAAAAAATTTTATTGACACATCAACACATCATTAATTATGAAACTTCTTAATTCTCCTCAATGGTAAAAGTTTCATACTTTCTATTTGGTCCCCTCTTCTCCTCTCATTTTCCTAACATGAAAACTAGTTTCTTCTTTTAGAAACCGGTTTCATATAAGGAGCTCCTTATTTTGTAGCTCAATGACTAAGGAGCTCCTTATAGTATGTATGAAACTTCTTATAAGCTCCATTGTTATTGCCCTTATCATTTTACGAAAATAAACTACCAACCGTCCACATCAAACTACCCATTTTTTTTTCAGTAAAATTCCCTCATATATAATATTTTATTGTTATTTTTTCTCTTTCATACTTTTTCCACTACATACACTAACAATATTCTATAATCTTTCTTAATTTTTGTGCAAGGATAGGTAATTTTGAGTGGATTGGAAGGAATACTCCGTTTTAATTTCATTAAACACTA
>JAYMSF010001981.1:0-10996 GCA_036897335.1 Silene vulgaris
CCCCCTTCCCTCCCCTCCTTCCCCCTCCCCTCCCTTTCCCTCCATTTTTGCTATCCAAACACACCCTAAAAGGCTAAGCCCTTGAGGCACTTTGGTAATGTTTTAATACATAGATAGGCTGGGCAGAACAAGGCAGCCGAACTCTAATTTCAGAGATAAACACGTAGTCGTGCAGATCAATGTAGAACAAAATTTAGTCACAAAATAAAACCCACAAGTAACTAACACTCACATGAAAGTTACAACCCACACTGATCCAATGACGCTTAACAAATTGTTTAAGTTTGTGATTTGGAAGGGAAAGTAGATGCAATGCAAACAAAGGGAAGAACACGAGGTTGATAAGCAAATATTCTTGATCTTCTCACAAATTATGTAGTTCATTAAAAGGCAAAAAAATAAACACTTCCAAATGAAGGAGAACCAGCGGCAAGGCATGAATGAATGCACTGGATCAACTAACTGTTTCGTTGGATACAAGTTTACACAAAAAGGCTGGTTCTTTCTCTTATTTGAATACAGTTATAGCAAAAGGAATTTCACTCAAATTTTTGACAGGGGAGAGGATCCAAATGGATAAAAGGAGTCAATGTACTCTTTCACAATTGTTTGGTAGCTTACATGTTCAGATTTTGATTTAGAGAAGTCACAGGACACCCTTCTATGATAAAGAACAAAAAATTTGGGAGGTATCCATGTCACACGCGGAGTCGCGGTAGAGGGTTGGAAGAAAATTCGAGAGAAAGCGTTCCACTGTTAGATTAGCTATGGAAGAAGACAAAAGATAATAATGAGAAGTACATGGGAATTACAGTTCAATGTCTTTAGACTATTTGGTATATTGGGAACAGAGGAAACAGTTTCCTCCTATTCTCACTCTTTCTTTCTCCACCGTCATATCACTGTTATGAAAAAAAGGATTATTATGGATACCTCCTCAATCCTCCCTCTCTTTTCCATACCTTTAATTCTGCCTATCCTTTACAGAGTACGAATCAAGAAAATGACATCGGATACATAGACATGAAAAGGAACGGACTGTCTAAGACCAAGACTCTAAGAGACATACACTCATTCTGCATAAGCTTGAGAAAGAAACAGCATGAGAACTGAGCTCACCAGAAGAATTCTGAGTAAATGATGTTAATTTGATATATCCTACTTTTGCTGTATCCTTTGCTGAACGTATTTCACATAATCTGGATTTGACTGGATTCAACGTGACTTTTTCTCTCCTGGAACAATATGACGCAAATTGAAATCAAAATAAAAAACAACATATCAAGTTAGAGGTGGAATAAAAAGGAAGATGAAACTGAAAGGTAGATGCCAGAAACTCCAAAACTTTTTGTCTTATTTAAGTGCAACAACAAAGCCTGAATCCCAAATTAAAACGAATCATCGTTCGAAACTGTCATTGGCACATAAAAACAGATTTTTTTAAAAGGTAAATTTACTTCACAAATAAAGCCATCAAAGTAACAAAAAAAAATGCAAGAAATTTATTTCTCTCAACATTGTCATCAACAACGCGATATAAAGAAACTCATAATGATAAACGGAACAAAGTATAAAAAAAAATAGATTTAAAAAATAATATTGAGAAGAATAGAAAAGAAATTCAGAGTTAAAAATGTGGGGAGAAATATAAAAAATTCATCATCTATTGAATTTTTTTCTCTATGCATGCGTTGTACTCTCCAATGCCATGTTTTCTTTATTCTCCAAGAAACTCATATTTTTATTTTACATTAAAAGAAAAGGCAGTGCTTTCATATTCCAATGGAGCCAAAGACTCATTACTCTGAATATGGATTGTGATGGACGAAATCAAAATGGCCCACTAAAGTAGGTGCGCTTCTTTCTCTTGTGAAGTAGCGGTCATTCAACGCAGCTCTTGGCGCAATTTTCATCTTGAGTCACTCAGAAACAGCCTCTTCGTGTTGCAATTTGCGGGAGCCATTGAGGCACTTGGGTAATGTTGTCATTTATTAAAGAAAAAGCAGTAAATCGATGAGGAAAAGGTGGTTATGTGTTGATCTTGTTCCCTCAAAGGTTTACACGGGATTGATCTCAAGTCTCTTGGAAGCTTCCATTCTGCGTACTCCCCTTGTCCCATAAAGAGAAAAGGTAAGAGAAACAAGGGGTGGGGGAGATGGACCTTTTATCTAAGAAGAGAGGAAATTTTTAACTTACTTCAGGACAACATTTTTAAGCTCGCCCCTGCTACGAATTGTTAACTCCACTGAACTTCCTTCAGGTCCCCTGTGATAAATTTGCACATAAAAGCAATTCAGTCAACATATAAATCTTGAGCCTCCTAGAAAGAACATTTAGAACTATTGAACTAAAAGAGAAAACTAGAGAGTGAGTTGCCATTATGCCCATCATAGATTGAGAATACATGCTACCTAATTAAATAGAGCAACACAAGGACCTCATGCATGTAGATTTCACCATCCCAGAATAATTTGACATAGGCTAGCTAAATAAGACATCATATGACAAACAGCATGTTTCACTGGTAATTGATACAACATTAGCCTAGTGTCTCAATGGCTCCAACCTATGGCCGTAAGGTGTCAGATGTATGCCGACTTACTCCTTTAAAATACATACAGACTATTTCTGGAACACCTATCAAGAAAATCATAAAATGCATAGACACTCTACTGCTTCACAATAAAAGAAGCATAAAGAGTTAGTGAGCTATTTAGCTTCCTTTCAACCTACTCCAAAGCAAGAGAATAGTGAACTTTTGTCCCAATTGGACAATTGAAAGTTGAAACATGAACTGAAAAGCAACAAAATAGAATAATCCTAAGAGATCTTTGAAATAATATAACAACTTCGCTAGCAAAAGCATAAAGTCACTCAGGCGATGTATCCTAGTTGTATATATCCGGATGATGATCCAACTCCTATATCGTCTTGGATCTGTGGGTAAGTTCAATCTAATTTACTTTGTAACTTTGATGTTCTTAAAATTTAAATAACGAAGGTTACTTAAACATAAATCACATCATGTAAATTAGAGTGTACTCAAAAATAAAAGGTAATCTTTAAATTGAGCTGATTAGTGTGGGCTTACTTGATTTGAGGGTAAAGGGGGCTCCAAATAAATGAAATAATTACCCCCTCATTCTCTCTACACCATTGTCACTTCACCCCCTTTTGTTTGATCTCGATTACCCCATTAACACATAACTCTGAGTCCGTGTATGCCCTAATGAATTTTCAGCTACTAAAATATAAATGAGGTACACAAAAACACGTCGAGATGAAAACTGCATCACAAATTGCATTGACGCCGACTAAACCCTGGGAACCGGGGCCTGGCCATCCTTTGCCGATACCCCCATGCAGTCTTATGTCCATACCACAATCATAATTAATAAATAAACAAAAGAGCGTCTATTTGTGAGCTATTTTGTTTTATTCCGTCATAATACAGAACCCAAAGAATACCAAGTCTTTGGTACCATCAAAATTGGAGATTATATTAAAAAAAAACGGTCATCGCATAAACTAATTTGTAATTGATGATCAGTATCTCCCTTTTCTGATCTGGATGAAATATGAAACTGGGAAGAACAAAAAATATTCAAATAAGAATAGAGAATATAAAAAAGCAAGCACTAGTGCACCACTACCACCAAAAAAGATTTCCTGCAGATAAGCCTAAAAAAAGACACAAGGTAGCAAAGAGGCGAACAAGGTAAGAGAACTAACTGTAAGATATTGGCTGCATCATATATGCCCATGCTTTCTGTACTTGCATCATCAATTGCCAGAATTATGTCCCCAGGCAAAATGCCAGCCCTACTAGCGGGACCCCCAGGAGCAGCCGAGATTACAACAACTCCAATTGGTGATTCATCAACGCCAGTAGGAAAGCCAATGGACAGTCCTACACCCGTAAGCGAGTTCTGAGTTCCCGACTGCCTTCAGAAGAGGATAAACAATATTGTAACACGCGTTGAGAACAAATAAAATCTACGTATTTTTGTACAAGCAAAGCATGATGACTGACAAACAACAAAGCATAAGAGAAAGAGAAAAAAAACTAATAGAAATTACTAAGACAGTGAAATGTACGCCTCACACGTAAACTCTTGAGCTTCTCAGGCTCCAGAAAACGAGTGAAAGGATCATCCAGTGAAGCAACCATCTTTCTTATCGCCATGTCTGCAAGGGGAATAAAAGCAAAAGATTTATGGCAAAGAAAGTTGCTACAAAGACCACTATTGAAGGACATTATTTTCAGTTCACTTGATGAGACTGGGTATTAGGAAATTAACTTGTCTACAAGAAACGCAAAAGAATATGGGGATTACAGGGTTGCAGCAAATAGTGCAATTACAATTTACAAATTATCGTATAAGACCAAATGCAGCATTGATGAATTTCATTAGTAATAATTTCAACATGTATTGGCATTTTGCATCATGGAATTACTTACTGCTCCCTTTGTTCTAATCTTTTGTTTCCTTTTTTATTCTTAGTGAGGGGTATTTTCAAGAAAGGTAAACAAATGATTGGGACGGAAATGAGGAAACTATAGAGGTCGTACACGTCTCTTCTCGAGTGTTCATTGGTTCAATGCGCAGGGCATTCTCTCTATAACGGAACCAACTTTGGCCATTAAAAGACTTATCAACATATGCGCGATCAATTGTCCTCCACGCTTCCAAAAAAAGGCGATTCTCTTCAGAGAGCGCCACTGCAAAGCACAAGTAAACATGTCACAACATGAGGTTGCTTACAAAATCAGACCGTCTTTGCTTGTGACCTCTCACAGCCCCCCTCCCACTTGTTCCTTGTGAGAGGTCATAAGCTTGTGACGAAATAGTGCCGTCATTGAATTAAAACTTACATGATGGAGTTTGAGTGGTCGCAAGAGACACAGACATAACGAGCATGACTCCGACAAGGAAACGGACTAAGCGGGCAACAACAACAGGATGCCTTTTGCATTTCTCCAAGGATTTCCCACCAATTATTTTGCAAAATTGGAGGGTATACAAACCGTAATGGTGGGATAAAATTGGTTTACAAAATGGACGAAAATCCAAATGTTGAACATGATGGAAATGCGTATATACAGAGCGACGAGCTTGTTTGACAGACAGCGGCGTAAATTTAGAGGACAAGGGCTGTAAGCGAGTTCAAAAAGGAATAACTCAGTAAAATGAAGAATAATGAAAATGGTTATGGTTATTGATTGATATACAAAGAGTAGAACTCACCGATGAGTATACAACGATGGAAGCCCACATGAATGAAATAGTTGTTCTGCCACTCAAAATGGAAGATGACACACTATCAATGGTTGGGGCTGGGAGTACCAAATTACTCCCCTTTTGTTTTATCTCAATTCGGGATACTATTGGGAAGGGAGTGTGATACGATAGGGATATAGATTTCCAACCCCATATTTAGGTTCTGTTTGCCACGTTACTTCAGGTGTCTTAGTTGACCAAATAGCTTATTTCACCAAAATTTTAGCTACTTGGTTTTTTTTTTGACGTGTTTGGCAAGCAGCTTATTTGAAGGTACATGAAACGGAATGCTACCACAGGTAGCATTTGAGATTTCAGGTACTTGAAATAAAAATTCTTCCATTTTTAACCCCTTTATCTATAATATTAAATAATTATCATATTTTTTACATCATTTTAACAAAATCAGCTACATTTACAGCTAGTTTGTCAAACACATTTTTATATAATCAGTTACCTTATTAGCTCCTAATTTTCAGCTAACTTATCAGTTACCTTTTCAGGTTTCAGTTAGCTTTTCAGTTTTCAGGTACCTTTTCAGGTTTCATGTACATTTTCAGTTAGTTTTGTCAAACAGAGCTTTAGCAAAGTGTATAGGATATAGCAAAATCTTGTGCGTGATTTAGCAATTACGCGTTTTCTACAAGTAAGGGGTCGCCTGGTATAGCATTAATGAGTGAGGGGGAATTTGTATGGGGAAATGATTACCCACCAAATTGATTCTAGGAGAGATTTTTCCCTGACTTAAGGTTTGACATTTTTAGAAAAACATTATTGGCTTAATATTTCGGCATGGGGGAAAATTTTCCAAGTTCAGTACAAAATAAAACAGTACAGTGAGTCACTAACCATACAACCATGCTTTTAATTATACCATTGGTCCAACATTATCAAATCTTGTCGTTTATTACATTGCAAAAAAAGTGGCCAAATTTTAAAACCAGAAATAAGAACAAGAATTGAATTGTATTCTGTATGTCGGAAAATATAGCTGTAATATATGCTCATAATCTTCATCGAATAAGCTAAGGCCTACTCAAGACCATTCCTAAAAAAACATACTTCTCATCCTCGTCCTCCAAATCACGAAAAACAGCAACATCACCTTCGGTCATATATAATAGAGAGCAAAGTAAGGATATTGACCCTCGAAATACCTCGAACCTTGCCTAGTTCTTCACGCAAACCAACCTTGTAATTCTTTGGTGCTTCTAACATATTAGTGAGTTGGGTAATCTGTGCATTACTGTTTTCAAGCATAGTCCCCATTAGATTTTCGAAACACTTTTGAACATTCAAGATCTCCTTGTTTTTACGCAACCTTTTCTTACTTGGTCGCTTCACACTTTCATCCCCACATCTTTTACTAGTTTCTGATCCTTCAGTGAGTTCGCCACTTTGAACCTCTTGTTGTGCATTTTCGCTTGTCTCATTAATTGCGTCCTGATCATCTCTATCAAGAGGTGTATTACCCTTAGCACCTGTTGCCCTGTCTTTAGAATAGATTTCCTCCATTGCATCGAACAATGGAAACGGTTTTCGAAACAAGCCTTTGGCTTCTTTGCGACTCTATTAAACACAAAAGAATGAGAACATATCACAATTTATCCAGTTAGTTGACACTCAAATTCTACAGCATGTACAAAAATGATAACATGCCACCATTCAACCTTGACTGACGATAAACATGTCGCATAAAAGATTCAAAGAGTATTTAGTTGTTGCATCACTATACTTGATGCGAAATAAGGAGTTCAAATTCACAACATACAAGCATGATCAACAGAACTTAGATGTTCAAACCAGCAGTTATATCATATTAATAGATTCAGATAATTTGAACAATAGATAAGATGTTTATGGCATGTCAAAATCAAGCCATACGCATGGGTAGCGATATATCAAAATCATGCCATATGCAGAGAAGTAGGGATAATATTAACAGAGAGACCATCACAGCAGAAAAAATTAAATATAGCACATCAGACATTAGCATAAAATTAAACGCGGGAAAGAAAGAAAGTTAAAAAATATTACCTTACACCATTCATCAAACAACTTGCGCTCGCCTGTTACCATCTTAAGAGTATCGTCCCATCCGAATCCACTACCCTTGTGCTTGATCTCAAGTAAAGCATTAAATCGCTTTTTAAGATAGCCTAATCTTGACTCAATGTTAGTTGCTCGAAGGCCGGCATCAGGCATTTTTTCTGAAATTAGCTTCTCCAAATGCACCAAGTAACCAGATTTAAACCCACCTTCAGCCTTCCACTTTCCATCCAAATGTAAAGACATCAATAAATTCACCAACAAGGTATCCTCCTCCTCAGTCCACCTTCTTGGACTAATCTTTTCGCTATTAGCTTCACTTTCGGCCATCATGTGGGCACTATATATGTAAAATTTGTAACAACCAGGAACTTATACATTAAAAACTGCATTTATTGAAGTTTTTGAGTTTTACACATAAAATTCATAGCTAGACAAAAAGTGAACAACCAATGTATCACAACAAGGAAAACCAGTCTATCACAACCAAACAAAAACATCTAACTAAGCAAAGTATCAAACATATGTTATATGCCTAAAAGGCCTACGTTGTTTCCAACTATCAAACATCTCCTTAGCTAGTTTATCTCTCCATTGTGTCCAAGAGACAGATGTGTCAATTATATTTATATAATCTTCACCATGTTCCATAAACTGCCTACCATAGTCTGTGTCTAATAAAGACTCCATTGGATCGACACTCATTTCGCGACGAATCAGATTGTGAATAAGACAGCAAGCACTGATGATGTCAGTATGAGTATCCGCATCATAAAAACTGTAATTTCTGAGTATCGCCCACCTCATTTTCAACAACCCAAAACACCGTTCAATGACATTTCGTGCAGAAGAATGTTTCATATTATAAAATTCCTTCTCGTTAACTGGCTGTCGACCCTCTTTCCATTCATTGAGATGATACCTCGTCCCTCTAAAAGGAGCAAGAAAGCCTTCGCCATTTGTAAAACCCGCATCAACTAGATAATAACTACCTATGAACATAACATTAAACTGGTTTTAGTAGTTCTATATACTCATTTATAATTTAATCACTAGCGAGAAAAATGGAAAATATCCACGAGGAACTTTAAACGGATGCCTTCTACTCACAGCATCTTGGAGGACTCTACCATCGGCCGCTGAACCTTCCCAGCCGGGTAAAATATAGGTAAATTGCATGTCTTTAGTACAAGCCGCTAAAACATTCGTAGCTATCTCTCCTTTTCTTGTATGATACTTAGGTTTCTCAATGATAGGAACTTTTAACCTGATATGTGTCCCATTTAAAGCTCCAAAACAATTCTACGGACCAGAAAGAACAAAAAGGAACTCAATAAAAGAATAATAAGTTATATTAAATCTGATCTATGGACAAACTTGGAATAACAAAGTTTTACCTTAAACCATTTCCATTTTGAATCCCCGCAATCCTCTTCTATTGGCTGTGGGGTCTTTATCAGGTGCTTATACAAACGTAAAACAGCTCTTAAAACATCGCGAAAGTTCCAACTCACGGTTTCTTTGGACCTTCTTAAACGTTGCACAAGCATTCTTTGTTTCTAATCATGTGCTAAAATATTTAAAAATATAGCTACCCTTTCTTCTACAAACATATTTTTTGACTCTCTAAGAAAACCATTAGACCGAAGTAGCACACACAACACATCAAACGTATATCTATCCATTCTAAGTTGATCTATACAACTTAGATCAGAATTCAAAAATTCAGATATATTTTTTAGTCCTTGACTCATTGTTCGTTTTGCCGTGTGAGTATTTTTCTTTCGAGGCACTTTCATCGTTTCTAATATACCTATCATGTAATAACACAAACACACAAATACCATTGATCTCATTCTAATATACCAAATAAGACCAACTATGGTTTTTTGCTTCCGAGACAGTATTCTACGGGCCATAGCTGCATAAAAGATCATATAAAAAACATATCAAAACATGCTAAATAGGCTATCTTAGATTATCACATATCGAAATATACCCACATCGTTCAAAGCAAATGATAATCACAAATCAAATTAACAGATTCAATCATGTAAATAGGCTGCTACTCACATACAATCAATCATGTTCAAAGCAAATGATTATCGCAAATCTAATTAAAACTCAGATTCCAGTAATTTTACACTAACCCAAGTATTATTCGTAACTAAAATTGTCACAAAAATGAAATTGAAACAATAAAATCAATTAATACAAGATAATTATGAACGATTGTATATGAGTAGCAGCAAATGATGATAAAATCACCCTAAAATCATCTAAATCGCAAAGATTATCTCATAAGATCGATCAAAATTGATGCAATAATCTTATCTAAATCAGAAGATATACCTGATCGATCAAATTTGAAGCAAGGATGATTACAAATCTCTAATTTCCCAGCAAGATGATTGATGATAGAGAAGAAGATCCCCAGATTTTATTCCTCCTGTAACTTTTACGGACGGTGGAGGAGAGTAATATATTACTGCTGCTAGGGAGGAATAATCACTGGGCCTGAATAAGTTCTTTTGTACCAAACCTCTTTAGAAGACCCATAACAATTACCCTCTAATTTTTCAGGCCCATTACCCCCAATCCAGGCGACCCCTAATAGATAGAGTACCATATAAATTCTTAAATAAACTCTTGGGAAATTATACATTGTATTCCTATATTTTCCGGTATACTATGTTGTACCCCTACGTTTTCTGGTATTCTATATTTGAAATTATCTGGTATACCCTTGAACTTTATAGATTAGTCTATATCATAACCTTATTTATTGTCTTTGCTGACTTAGTTTCTTGTTGATCTATTAAATCGTGTCTTTACAATTTCAATTATTCGATAACATACTCAATTATTTGTTAGTTCACCGGATCACCCATTAACCCGCCACATAGTTTACGAATATAACTAAAACTTCATGAAATCCCCATTATCGTTTCGCTTCATAACGGAGTTTTTAATAATAGTTTGTGCTTATTAAAATGATTTGTGATGCTTCTTATAGAGGATGGTGATACGACATTAATGAGTCAGAACAAAGGTTGAAGTGAAGTACGATCGATGGTTGATAGCGATAGAAATAAGTAAGAAGTTTAGAGGTAGAAGATAGAATTTTCCCTAAACTCTTAGTATAATCTATACTTATATAAAAAGAGGATATGGGTATGACAGTATTTTGAGAGTGCTTATGTCCTTATATGACATCACTAATTACTCTTATGCCATTATTAATTTTTTTATTGTAAAAATTTGAT
Source organism: Silene vulgaris (assembly GCA_036897335.1). Lineage (NCBI taxonomy): Eukaryota > Viridiplantae > Streptophyta > Magnoliopsida > Caryophyllales > Caryophyllaceae > Silene > Silene vulgaris. The sequence goes on from JAYMSF010001981.1 coordinate 10,598, forward strand.
CTTCTCTTTTCCCTGCTTCTTTCATCTATCCCTATTACTAATTTCTTTATTGTAAAAATTTGATCTTCTCCTTTCCCTGCTTCTCTCCTTGCTATCCTCACACACCATCACTATCACCATCTTCATTCTTGCACGACGTCAGTCTTCTATATCGTGCTTATCAACATCAGTTTTGTGGATTTAGCGGCTAATTACATATCGTTGTTGCTGAGTTTCCTTGCCATGAACCTTCAGCGGGCATCGTCTTCTGCAGTTATTTCTATTTGTTGAGGGTGCTCGACTGCCGTTTTCATTCCCTCCGTCTATTGGCCCTCTTTTTTTTATTTATTTTCAACAAATAAATCAAGTAAATGAATTCTCCCCACTGAAGTTGCTTACCAAAGTGAGTTTCCTATCGTA